>VYZS01055773.1:0-14692 GCA_013400695.1 Neodrepanis coruscans
TAAAAAAAAGATGGTGAGAACTACTGGTTTGGTTTAAAAGTAATCTGAATGTGGTGTAATCCCTGCAGAGAGCTACAGACCTCTGCTGCTCAGCAGTGCCTGGTGGACAGGTGCCTTCCCCCCTCCCCACCTCTCCACGCTGCACTCAGAGCAGCTGAGGCACAGCCACTCTGCTCAGGGATTGCCACTGAACATGCAGGTCACCACTGTGGCCAGGGTCCCCAAGGTCTCCTAGCTATGGACAGTCCCTGGATGCTGCTTTTCCACCCTCAAGATCCCAAGCAATCTCTAAGCAGCCGTGTTTGGGAATCTCTGTCCTTCCAACACGTACGGTGAGAGCTTGCACTGAACGACCCACACACGGACAGTCTGGGTGTCTGGGTGCTGTGTGGGTGGGTTGTCCTCTCTTCTGACTGTGGCATTTTAAGTTCCTAAAGCCTGGGTCTCTGGTGTTTCAGTCACTAAAACCAGGTTTTCATCCTTACATATAGGAGGATAGATTCCTCCCATACGCTTTTGAGCTTCTTGAGAAGGGGATTTCAAGTGCTGAATCACTCTGTAGCAACAGAAATGCACCAAACATGTGGGTGTTTCTCACCACAGGGTTAAGGCTCAGACTCAACGCACGTCTAGAGGTGAAGCAACACGCCCAGAGCCCTGAGCAGGAAGCTGGGAACCAACCGTGGAAAGAGTCAACAGGGAAACAAACCTCCAAGCATCTCTAAGCCGTGAAAGTTAGTTGGAAGGAAAGCGAGCCTTGGAATTAAAGAGTGCGTTTGAAAACCAAAGTGAGGTAAGAAAATAAGAGGAAAAAACCTTCCAGATAGATCATCCCCAACTTCATACTGATAGACACGAATGACACGACGATATGCTATGCTAGTCAAAGGAAAGAAACCAAGTGAATTCCACAAAGGAAGAAAGAAAGAACAGAGGAAAGAACACACTGAAACACGGCCACTGCAGTGGAGCCACACTCCAAGCCAGCACTGCCTTGCAGCAAACACAAGCAAGTACTTAATGAGAGGAAATTACTCAAATGCTGGTTGCACATACACAAAAATAATCTGTTATTATTTTTGCGTAAGTCACAAAATCGTGAGTCTCACTAAGAGACAAACTGAAGTTTTGCAGTTAACTCATCTGTGGATTCTTAAATGGCATTTTTCTTCCTAATCTCTAAATTATTCTTTCTGCCTTTCCCATTCCAGGCAGCACTGGGCACACACAAGCAGCTGCAAAGCAAGGTGTGTGCAGGGCAGCTCTTCTCCTGGAGCTTCTCTGAAGCTCTGCCTTCCCTCTTGCCAAGCCAGGCTAAGCACAGCCAATGCCTCTTGGAACTAAATCCATGGTTTTAATCTATTCACGCAGAATTAGGGACAAACTCTGCCTGGCATATCAGCAGCCCTCTGGTAATTTGTTCAACAAAAGAGCCTGGCATGAGGATCTCAAACTCTGACCCAGTGTCTTTCAGTAAATGGCTCCTTTCTGTTCGCTCGTTCTTGGATACCAGAACTAATCTACAGCACTACTTGACAAAGGAGCAGGGAATTCAGCATCCCTTCCAGGGTAATCTGCTCAGTTCCATTAACTGTGCAACAAAAATGGGGCAAATTATTTTTATCTGGCAGAACACAAGACATTGTGACCATTACAGAGCAAATAAGCAGCACAGTTATCTGCAAAGATTCCACCCTTTTATTAAGAAAAGCCTTCTCTTTAGGAGCAAGGTCCCAGCCTCCTCCAGCCTCTGCCCCAGCCCAGACACTGTTGGCATTTTACATCAGGGTTTATCACAAAGCTCCCATTGTGCTGAGACTTGTCCTGCTGAAGGAATTTAACTGGACAGACACACTCACAGAGGGTTTGGCACTCTGAAAACATGTAAAGATCTTATTATTTCCTTTCTATTTCCAGACAAATGACCAGCACTCATCCTCATTGGGAACTATTCCCATGGACACAGAGTGAGCTTAAAACTGAAAGTGTCAAACTGCTGGCAAATCCCAGCAGGTCCATGGGCTGATGTTGGAAGGTTTGTTTTCTCCTACCAAGGCAATAATCTGTGTAGGCCATGGTTCTGCAGCAGATTAAAACTGGGCAGTTCATATTTGCAAACTAAGATATGTAATTTCAGTAAAACCTCGTTGTGAGAACCTTCCCTTCTCCTCACCACAATGGTCAATACTTGGAGATTTCATTGTACTGAAAACAGTTATAATTAAATGTTTTATTTCACTAAGCAAGTCTCTGAATGCTGAAAAACTAGGAATGTCAGAACAGTGTGCCTTTGGAAAACAGCTACATTCTCACATTTCTTATCAAATTAAGAGCCTTTTCCTGGGCAGGCCCTCAGAGAAAGCAAGAGCAAAAGTCAGGACTTCATGGTGTGCCAGTGGCTGCCTGTTGTAATTTCTTCTGCTTTTGACTAGGAAATTTTTATGTTTCTACTGGTTTGTACTTCACTACTCCAAAATCTTATTTCCTGTGCCTGTGCACCTCAGCCACAGTTGCTCTTTTCAAATAAAAGGGGTTTCAGCGCAGCTTCCACAAGCCATGTAATGACAGAAGAAAACACACAGACAGAGCAGAACACATCACCAAAATTGTAAAGATATAAAATTCAATACTAACCCATCTAGCAGGTAAGTCCTGTAGAATGTGAAGATCCAAACATCAGGCAGCAGGACAGAGACAAGACAGTAAGAGAGGGACAGAGATTCGGGTGGGAAGCAAACATCAAAAAGTTAAAAATCATATTTGTATTTAATAATTTCATGAAGACACATACAGAACTATTTGTAAACACAGGGACAGAGAATCACAGTTACATGAAACAGAACTCACCTCCTTTGACCCCTGGACACCTGCAATGCTCAAATCTTGAGTTTTTTTATTTCTAACACAGTTGTTAAATCTTTACTCCCTCTCCTTAGAGAAGGTTATTATTAGACAGCAACCCAGGGGAGTGATTACACAGTTTTAAGCTTTTTTCACAGCTTTCTCTATTGGAACTCCAGTGAGATTCCCCATACACTACTCAGTACAAAAGGGGCATTAACAGAAATGCTGTTGGCACTTCAGCATCTGCTTGGAGCTATTTGTGCTCCATCTCCCCAGCTGTGCTGCAGGCTAGTTCAGGAATAACTGGAGACCTGGAATTACTGCAGGATTATTACTTCAGAAGCAGGAACACTTTAAAGTCTGGTGTTTCAGGGTTTTTCTGTCCCCTGTGGCCTCCCTCAAGTTCCAACTGCAGGAAATGCTCAAGTCCTGATAAGATGTTTTTCAGCAGCAGACATTTACAACTTAGTCCAAAGATGTAGGATGGATGCAAATGCTGGCTGAGGAATTGTCTTAAGGACAGAAAGGAAAGACAAGCTGTACCTGGTCTCCTGGATCCACTGATGGAAGGCATTGGCGTGTTGAGCAAATTCCTGACGCAGTTTGTCGTTCTCCTCCTGCCTTCGCTGTTCCTTCTGCAGCTCCAATTCACGTTCCTGAGAAATGAACAACAATAAATTCAAACAGTGAAATTATGTGATTGGTCTCATCCTGTAACAAAAAGCAAAAACTAAGAGTTGCATCCCAGCACAATTCCGAGGCTTGAAACAAGGCTGAGTGCTTGGTGTCCTGGATGTCTAGAGAAAATCTTCTCAGGTGACAACTCAGACGTTAAGTACTGAAGTCCTGAGAACTGGAATTGAACCAGCAGTTGTTTCACTGCACAGCAGAGTTGTTATACTTATTTTACACTTAGGAAGTGAAAATGTGTGCTTTGTCTTTAGAAAGGCCACAAATGGAAAACAAGTGACAACAGCACAAGTTTATAGCTACTGGTGATTTCTGTTTGCTCATGAATTTTGAGATATCTGCATTTGTACTACAGTGACAAACTCTTGCACTGATTATCTTGGAGGACAACTTCCAGGAACAACTGAAAGGAGGTAAACTATGTGAAGTTTCTCCCCTCTGACTTGCCTTGATAATTTTCTGCAGATTCCTCCAGGTTTCCTCAAGAGCCTCCATGGTAAACCAAGTGTAGGGGTTGGAGGCCACACGGAAGCTCTTGATCTGGCGATCCAGCTCTGCCAGCTGGTTGAAGTCAGCCTGTGCAGAACTGAGGGAGGACCGGAAGGCATCGTGAGCTTCTCTCAGGGCTTTGATTTCCTCCAGGGAGTTGCAGCGCACGGGATCTGTCAGATCCTCCTCAGCATTCTCAAACCAGCTGTTGAAGGCAGATGCCTTCTTTGCAAAAGTCAGGAACAGATCCTCAACCTTGGAAAGAGGAAAAAAGTCCAGATGTTCAGTTATGCAGAAATGCAAATATTCTGTACGAGCCAATCTGGAATTAACATGCATCAGTGATAGTTTGCCTTTATTACTTATTTCTTGCAAGCATCTCAAAAACTCTCATATTAAGTCTCCAGGATCTCCATAATCATTAGTTGCAAAAGCATCGACAAGCTACAGAAGTCACAAGTGTCTGTTTTTCTATAAAGTGCACAATTTGATTTTTGTAGCCCCCTGCTTGGCCACTCACCTTTCTGAAATGCTCTTGAGCCTCCAGGAGTTTCTTTTTCCTGGCAGCAGAATTAGCAAGGAGCTGATTCCAGCGTTTCATCAAGGAAGCATGTCGGGCCTCAATGGCCTTGGACTGGATGTGCTTGGCTGCAAGCAGCTGGTCTTTCAGAGCAGTGATGTTTGCAATTCCCTCCTGCTGGAAAGCCTGAAGGCCAGCGTCAAAAGTTTCCTGAAACATTAAAAGAAAAATATTTTAGGTTGTATTTTTATTTAAACTTTTAAGTATCCTGCATATATTCAAAGCTAAGTACTGGATGTGTGCTGTACAAGAGTTCACGTGTTTCCTCCATCCCTCACAGGGTGGCAGCAGCATCAGCACTGACCTGTTTGGTGAGCAGGGTCTGCACTGAAGAGAGGTCACGTCCATAATCATCTGTCTTCAGACTGTTTTCCTTCTCACCTGGAAAATAAAACAAATTTTGTAAAAATGTAATTTCTCCATCTCAGGCATTCACTCTGTTCCAAATCTGGTTAGAACAAAATCGTGGATCAGGAACAGCACAGCTGATTGCTCTGGGTGTAGGTCCTGCTTGTTACAACAGCAAACAAGGAGCTATTGGAGATCTTTGGAAATGAAGGAGCATTAGTTTGTTTGGGATCAAACCCTGTTTGAGTACAGAACATACCTATCCATGACTCCACCACATCTGCTTTCCAGTTGAACTGGAGGAAGGCCGAGTTCTCATCCAGTTTGGCTTTCCTCTGAGCTGCTGCTTTCTCCAGATCTGACACCTTGCCTCTGAGCCCCTTCATCTTGGCACTGATGTTTGCTTCGTGGTGATTGTTCTACATGACAGGGGGGAAAAGAAATATCCCTTATGATGTTAAGGTCATTTGAGGCATCCAGATTGTCGGTGACAGAGCAAGGACTGCAGCTGAAAGATTTTTTCTGAGAAAAAGCTTTGAAAGCAGAACATGGACAGCTCATTCAGCTGCAAAGAAATGACTAAGAGCTCTTTTCAAAGAGATGAAAATGAGAGCTAAAAGTCTACTGTGACATGAAGGTGTCCTGGGAAGCTTTTGAAGGTTTCTCTGTTCTAGTTTCTGCTCACCTTTTTGATGAGATCCTCCCCGTTAGCACAGACATCGTTCACTCTGTCCTTGTGGACAGTAAAGTCAGTCTCAAATGCCTCATGCTTCTTCAGCAAGCCCTGCAAATACAAGACACAGGCACTTCTGGAAATCATTTCTCACCATTTATTAAGAAGTACACTTTGATTGTTATACATCAGCTGACTTCAACTCCTTCTGACAAAAATTATTAATTGTAGCTGGTCAGCACAACTGGCTGCTTTTCTGTGGACAAAAGGAGACTGATACTGACTTCCAATACAACTTGACCCGTTTGATGTAACCTGGACTGTCCACCAGAGGTCAAGAGATACAAAGCTACACTGAACTTCAAGTGTTTCTACAGGAAATAACACACTTGGGATGCTTTTATAAAGTGAGTTCATGGTTTTTACAGTGTAGGCCTTCAAAAGGAGCCAACAATAACCTCTAAATTGGCAAGACAGTTAAAGAAAAGGTTTGTTATGCTCTAACCAACAACAATGCAGTAAGAACAAAGTGCTCCTCTGTACCTGAATAGCAGCAAGTGTGTCCCCATAGTCCTCACTGGCTACCAGTGTCATTTTCTCATTGATCCAGGCTTCTTCTTCCTCAACATTTGCTACGAACTGCTGGTACTCCAGAGATTCCTCCAGACGCTGACCCCTGTGTGGGGATGGTAAAATTAGCCAGTGTTGCTTTATGGCTTTTAGACAAGACAAAACCAATGTGCAGAGCCTGAACCCCGAACACCCCATTATTCACACTTCACTCCTTCAGCAGCAGCTGTGGTGCAGCTCAAGGGATTCCCTGGATCATAAAACCTGCAACTGCTGAAGGACTCAAGGGAACCATCTCCCAACAGTTTCTATTCAGAAAAACCTCATGGAAGTGGATTAAAATGAGTTCATCTCAAGTGTATGGTTTCCAACTAGTGCAAGAAAAGTCTAAACACAACATGAACCTCAAAGAGAGACTCATGTTTCTACTGAGGAACACATCCAATAGTCTTTTAGAGCCTGTCCTCAGCAATGTGACCCACACCCTAAACCCCTGAAATTTAGTAAATCGGGTCATTATGAGTCCACACAACCATTTTCATTAGTACTGCAGAAATTCATACCTAGCAGCTGCCAATTGTTTTAACTCTTTCCAGTGATCCACAAACTGAGCCAATCTCTGCTGTATCTCCTCCTTTCCAATTGTGTTGTCATCTGAAAGCTTCTTACCCATGTCCAGAACACCCTGCAGAGAAACACACAGTTAATGGAAGATCACCTGCTCTCCTCATATTTATTCTGTTTGGGTTCCAGCAAACCTATTGCTGGCCTTCAGCTCTGCCACAAGCAAGAAAGGTGCTGCTTATAGAGACACCTGTCAGGTAGAAGCATTTACCTGGATAGCAGGTTCATGGGCAGCCAGTTCTGCTTCCAAGCGCTTGTGTTTCTTCCTCAGGTTCTGCACCCCAGTGAGGTCTCTGCCATAGTCCTCTGAACTGACCAACAGCTTCTTCTCTCTAAATTTAAGAGAGATAAAATTCAAAAATTACTTCTAAATGTCAAACCCGACAAACTCTCCCCCCACAAACTTCAGATAAGGAACTGCTCTGTACAGCCACAAAAATCTTGGATGTAAAATCTTGTGTACAAGTGAGTTATTAGCACATTTAGGGATACTGTGTGGTACTTGAAACTAAAAAAGGTTTGAACTCTTGGTAGGATCTTTCCCAAAATGACTAGAGTTCGAGTCTAAACAGAGTTACTTTTTCTGCTTCTTGGGATTTGACTGACAAAAACTGAAAGCAAGAACCCAAATATGAGTTTTCCCGGAATGGGAGCAAAGGCGATTTCTTGCAGAGGCACTCGTGTAAAGGGAAACTATAAAGCCACACTACAGACTGTGAGTGCCATTGACAAGCTGGCAGCAGGAACATGCCCCCAAGCCTGGAAACTTCCACAATACACACTTGATCCAGGACTCCTCGTCGTCCATGTCACGGAAGAACTGGTGCAGGCGGTGGGACTCGTTCAGCTTGGCCCGGCGGGCGGCCGCCATGCTCTTGATCCGCTGGAAACGCCCGTTGATGGTCTCCCGTTTGTCCTTCACTTGGGAAGTGTCAAAAGCACTGCTGGTCATCAGACTGTCAGCCTGACTGTTCAGGTCCTTCAGCCGGTCCTGGACACGTGGGGAAGAGAGCAAGAATTGCTTGGATCTTGTTTCTGTGCTGGTTATGTCAGGACACAAATCACAATCTCACAGTCACCAGTTTTGTAAAAAAAAAAGTTTCAACAAGTCAGTGACTGAAGCAGGTATCAAAGTGGTATCTGTAGAATTCACAAAACTATGATTTATCTTCCAAAACTAAAAGAGAAAGCAATACCTCATGAGCAGATATATCAGCTTCCAGTAACTGGTGTTTCTTCAAGAGGTTGTTAACAGATGCCAAGTCCTTCCCATAGTCTTCAGATGCCAACAAAGCCTCCACCTGGGGATGGAGAATGAAAAAATGAATGGAGAATCAACCGTGTTTTCGAACTTCTTGAAGTTACAATGCTTCAAAAGTGCAAATTAATTCTCAATTTTTACAGTGTGGACCAACCTTTGCCTTGTCACCTGTTTAACACCTAAAAGGTTCCACGTAAATTTGCTTCCTCTCACCTTATTGTTTACAACCAATAACATGAATACATCCACAAGATTTTTATTAGTAATAAAGATTTAAAAAAAAATAAACCTATGCTTGCTCAAAGGTAGACAGTGCTCCACAAGCTCTTAACATCAGCATAGGGAATAAAAACCGAGAAAAACAAGTCTTTCAAGTAATTAATCCCATCTTAGTTACCTCTGAAAGCCAGAAATCGAAGTCCTTGATTCCAGTATTGAAATTCTGCTGTTTATTAGCTTCTTTCAGTTTCTGACTCTTCTCTGCTGATTTCTGCACCAGGAATTGCCACTGGTCAGCCAGGGCAGCCAGACGTGCCTGTGGGAAAATGGGAAAGATGTGTAAATGCCACAAACCAAAGACATCAGTTCTCATAAATGCAAAACTAGAATATGGTGTGAGTTTGGCTGTTGATTCCAGATGAGCAAATGACAGTGTGACAACTTCATGCTGCCTTGCTAATCCAGTTCAACTTTTACATCCCAGCCACAGAATTGGAAAACTCATCCTTGAGGATGAAGCAGAACAGTCCACCTGGTTTCTACCGCATAGTTGAAACAGAAAAGCTTCTATAAATAAGACTTGTTTTGGAGGGACCCTGTGTTCCCTCAGTGATCCAAACACTTGAAAGAAAAGCCAAGGAGGACTCATTCTCACCTTCACAGCGTCCTCACTGCCGGCACACGCTCCCCGCTCGATGAGGGAGTTCCCCATGTCAATGACACCGCGGATCCGGTCGGCGTTGGCGTGGAGCTCAGCCTCGAAGGCCTGGTGCTTCTGGTGTTTGCTCTGCACAGGACAAAACTAAAGTGTCAGACACAGGCAAAGGGCTCCTCGGTTGTTCTCATGGGCTCAGTTGTCATCAGGAGTGTTTGTACACAGGCTGGGCTGAAGAAGTTCTCTCTCAGTGTGAATATTTGTTCTGAGTGACCATCAAGCTCTGACCTGGCGAGACTGTGGCTGAGCTGGTACACAGAACTCAGGCAACACCTTCTGCACTTCACAGGTGCCTGTGCAACATTCCCTGCATTAAGCTGAGCTGTTACTACAGCAAATCCTCATAATTTTCAATGCATCCCTTTGAAAAGCAGCAGTTACACCTGCCCTGAGTACAGTATATCATCCTTTCTACTCCTCTAGTAACTGCACAAGTTTCCATTCCCCTTCCTAATCTACAGAAATCCCTGCTCCAGCATATCTGCTTTCTGCAATTTTGATATTAGTCAGAGTCATACATGGCCACATTATCTATAAATAATGAATTAACAGCCAAAAAGCTCTATAAAAACATAACTGAATTATTTGGTAAAATTTTTCTCTGCCAAGTTAAGAGCACCATGAGAACAACAGGAGCCTTGGTGTAGGAGGGAGTGTGCAGCTCTTTCATGTATCCATGATCCATCCACCCACCAGGAATATGACAATAGCACAGAAGTGACAAGACAGAATTTGCAAGTATAAACTGGAAATGCGAGTTACATTGGACATGGGTAGAGAGTGCCCTGAGAGAATGGAATGAAAGGAAATGTTAGATTAAAAATAAAAGAGGGGAAATACTATAGTGCTAGCATGAAAAATTCTGCATGAACTGCTTCATTTTGGGAACTGTAAATCCCAAAGGCTGAGATTATAAAAACAGATCCTTCAAAGCTACATCTACCAACATGGAAAATTCAATTTAAAAGCTGCCAATTGCATATCTCTGTATAATTACCATGACAACAAATCCCAGACAAGCCTTTCCAGTTTAATATAAAATTCTAAATTTTTTTTCAACTAGAAATAATAGCAATTTAATGTACCACAGCCTAAAGTGACAAATTATTCCTTTCCTGCTCTTGTTAGCTTCCCCTTCCTTTGTTCTGTCTTCTCCTTCCATATATCCTCACTTTACTTCTTGGATTCTTGTAAGTGCTGTCAGCTTTCCATCTGGTATGTATCTTTTTCTGGAATGTTCTTTCTGTATTATTCCCTCCTATGCTACTGCTGCAAGAATTAAGCCATGTAGGACTACTCTTCATTGAACCCTCCATCTTCAGCATTTGATTCCACAAACAGAAGCCAACAGCACTGGCATTATGTCATGAGTTAAATCATCCCCACTGATGATCAGACAGGAGGATAACAGGCCAAACAGCCAAATTTCTCAAAAAAGGAGGATAGAACCCCATTTTCTTATGGGGTAACTCCTTAAAAAAGCCCAAACTACATCACCACAAATTAAACAGATCATGCAGAACACCTGCAAAACAAATACATAAATAAATGAGGCTGAAGAGGCATTAACAAAAAAGCTACACCCATAACACAGGATCAACAGCTGTACCTGGATGGAGGTCAAGAACTAATAGAAAACAAAGATTGCATGAACTGATGGATGGAGCAGCAACCAGAGCTTGGGCTCACACAGAAAATATACAAAGAAAATAAATTCACATACCAGGGCTAGTCCAAACTACTTACCAGCAGTTTGGAAAGCTATAAAACAGATTGAGAGAAGTAGTTCAGTTCATTCATACTACTTCATAAACCAGTATTAAAACATAAGAGGTAAGTTTATTCCTTATTATTGAAAAATAAATGAGACTTCACATTTAATGCCTAAGACAGAGATGAGACTCAAGAACTCCCTTTCCTTATTTTATTGTCTAGATGCTGGGAGAGAAACATAACAGCTACTTTGGTTTCTTTAGGAAACGTGCTGCTGCACATATTACATCTTTTATTAATTATATGCATGAATAATTAATTTTACACATGAATAATTACCACTTGAGTTCTATTTTGGGTCTCCTTTCATGCATAATGTAACTTCCATTTTCTCCTTATTAAAAGCAGACCATGTCCAACATGATGTATCACTCCTATCTCTGAACAAGAACTCCTGAGCACGGATTTTCAACCCAGAGAAGGCTTTGCAAAGTTAAAAAACTTCGTTTTGATTTTTGAGCAGAGAACCACAATCACCTGGATATTTGTGGGATCCTTGTAAGACTCATCACTTGCAGTTTGGAGCTTCTCACTGATCCAAGCTTCTATTTCATCCACATCCCGACTGAACTGCTGGAGTGTCTGAGACTCTCCCAGCTTCGACCTCTTTTCGATCATTTGAGCTTTCAGACGAAGCCACCTGCAGCAATTCAGTCAGTGTGAGTGGAACAGCAGAACCACACATGGCACCACCTTCAGCAGCTACAAAGCATCACCAAAGAGCATCTCCCTTCAGTGAGTGCCTGGATGCCCCTCCCAGGGCAGCACTGACCTGTCCAGGACCTCGTTGCGCCGGTTGGCGATGACTCCTTTGGCGTAATGATCTGCAGCAATCAGCTGGTCAGCAAATGACTGCAGGACAGCAATTTTCTCTTCCTGTAAAGACAGAAGCCATGAATTAGAACTGTGGCTCCTTAAAGCAGGGTCTGCAAGGGAATAAGCTTTTTTCTTCTTTAAATACAGAGTATTGCAAATGTGACTCTATGAAGGAAGTCTGTCTTTTACAGAGTTCAAATTCAGAACACCTTTCACCCGGGGCATTTAGGAAAAAAGTATATTTTGGACTTAAAGCTACAGCAGTATCATCTCAATAAATTTAGGCAGCCTTCTGTTAAACTGGAAACGTACCCTTTTCTATGTAAAAACATAATCTCAAGTCAGTACATTTACACAAGTATCTGCTGCTAATTCTATCCTGTAGAAATTGTCTGTAGGCAGTAAAATACATCCTCATCTCCATAAACTGCTTCTAAACTTCTGCAGCAAATCCCACATGGCCAAACATATGGAGCTGAACTTTAGAAGCCACACATGGCAGGAACTTCTTTTGCTGATAATCCAAGTCAGAAAAACTAAACTATTTCCCCCTTACTCCAGCTACACTCCTCACCTGGACATTGATGGCTTTATCAAAATCTTCATGTTTCTTGATGAGTGCCTCCACACTGTCCAAGGAGTCTCCTTTATCTTCTGTATTTAGGAAAGCCTCCCGGGCAGCCATCCAGTTCTCAGCCTGCTCACAGTCCCGATGAAACAGCTGGGGAGAAAAACAACTCCAAAGCATGAGCAAGACAGAACAAGAGCACTGCTCCCCACCATGGAAGAATAAACTTTCTTATGGAAAGAGAAATAATTTTTCTTTTCCAAACTGCAGCAGATACCTGCAGCTCCAGGCACTGATCCAGCATCATCCTGCGCTGGACCCAGGCCTTCTCCAGGTCTGTCCGTTCTTGGTCCAGAGTATCCAGTTTCTCCTTGATCTCTGGGCTAGCATAGTGTCCATGGGCCAGAAGTTGTTGTCCAAACTGCTCAAATGCCTGGAAAGTGCCAGCCCTTGCATCTATTTCTGTGCGGTGCTCCTGCAAGTTGCAGACAGGCCTTGTTCAGTAACCAGACAGAGCCAGAATGAATCTATTTTTGGAACTCTTAATCGCAGAGTGTCAGAAAAAGAAACATTTGCTGATGTTGATGATACACTTATCTTTCACACACCTGGTGCCTTTCCAATAAAGCTTCAGCTCCAGTCACATCCTTTGCAAGTTCATCTGAGGAGACCAGACCCCGGATTCCATTGATCCAAGACATAAGGTCCCTGTGAACACACATCAACAGGGGATTTTTCCCTTCCTCCTTTGAAATACGCCAGAACAGGGAAAACAGGCCCTTTCTGAACCACCGCAGAAATATTCCTGTGGAACAGTAAGCCATATCTACCCCATTAATAAACAAGGCAGACAAATAACGTTGGGAACAACATCTTTACCTGAAGTCACTGAGGAAACGCTGCAGGTCATGAGAATCTCCAAGCTTCTCTTTGCGCTGGTCAGCACGTTTTCCCAGACTGTTCCAAGCCTGATTCAGCTCAGTACATTTTTCCTGGAGATCTTCAGCAGATTCTGGGTGTGACTGGATCAGCCGCTGGGCAGTTTCACCAAGGGAATTCACCTGGAATCAGAGACAGGGAAGCAAAGACAATGAAAAAAGAGAGAAACTTTGTTATAGTTCCATCCTTTCTGTTAGAGAGAAAAAAGCTTTTGGGTTTGTGCTCCAGAGTCTCACCTTGTCTCCCAGAGCTGCCAGGTCTCTCTCAAAGCCTTCATGCTTTCGCTGCAGAGCCTGAACACTGGCCAGGTCATGCCCATAGTTGTCTGTATTTAATGCTTGATTCTTCTCCTCTATCCATTCTTTGGTTTCATCAGCATCTCTGGTTTAAGAAAGGAAAAGCAAAAAGAGCATTAAAACAGGGATCATACCAGGACCCCTGATATCCTGCAGGTGCCAATTTCCAGAGAAGCTCACATAGTAATGGCTTTATTAAATATTTCTCAAAATGACACAAGCAAATTTGGTAAAATAGGACAGTAGTCCAGACTTCCCAGGCCTGCAGCAACTCAAGTTCCATGTTAATAAGTCTATATAAATATAAAGAATTCTTATTGGACCACCAGTGTTCCACCCTCCCCTGAACAAATTTAGGGTTGAAATATGATTAGAACAAGCCTCACTATATTTTAGAGCTCTTAACAATCAAAACATTTGACTGAGTCGAGGCTAAACATGATACAAACCCCTCACCTGTGGAATCTCTGGACCTCGTGGGCACTGCCCAACAATTGGCTCCTCTCCTCTGCCAACTGCTGCAGAGACCTCCAGCGCTCATTCAGCTCCTGAAAGAGGAGAGGAAAGTCAAGATTGGCCTTTCACAGAAGAATGCACAAATTCAGATAGCCTAGTTAAATAATTTTAGATGAAAATCAAGTAATTTTATGTAAATAATAAGATATTGATTGCTGTATATGCCAATACTTCATTTAGGAAGTTGATTCGAAGGGGTTTAATGAGAGACTCTGCAAAGAGAGGGTAAAAAACCTTCTCAGCTGCTTAATCAGCTCAGAATTAGTTGTTGAATTACCTTGATTGAGTTAAAGGTTGCCACAGTGTGTACCATCAAACGTGCAGACTGTGAAAAGGCAGAAATAAACAACGTAGCATTAAAGTCACCTCTAACCAACCAAAGCCAAAATTGGATTGAGAGAAAACTCCTTAAAAATGAAATTAAAAATTAAAACCAGTAAGAAAAGCAATGTAAGTAAATTACAATAGCAATTAAGAAGAATTGGTTGCAAGACCTAAGGTTTTACAGAATAGNCAAATTCAGCATATTCCTTGCTAAAGGAATATTGACATAAATGGCTTTGACTTTCAGGAATAAAATTTTTTTAATGTAGCAAGCAGAAAGAAAAGACCTTGTGCAAAGTAAACAGGGATTATTTTGCAAGCAGTGGCCATGCAGTACCTAAAAATGTTGGTACAGAAACTGGAATCGGCTCAAAACAAAAGTTTTGTATCAGAGAGATAAAAACCAGACTGTTGGGAATTTCTGTGGCACAGGAGAAAAAAAAATAA
>VYZS01055784.1:0-31321 GCA_013400695.1 Neodrepanis coruscans
TCCATTTTACTAAAACATATCTGCCTTACCTCTAAAGAAAATATTTAATGAAAAGGAGATTATAAAACATAAAACCCTGTTCTGCATGTTCAGATACAGATACTGCACATGACAAAGTTTTTAATCAGGGACAAAGGCACAGTGCAAGTCCACATTATTACCACCTAAAATTTTTCCTTTCTATCTTCTTCCTTTCCTTCAACTTCCCATGACTTGTCATGTTTGGAAACAGGTTGACACAATCTATTCATGGTGTGGCAGTTTGGGATGCTGTTTTTGAAAAACATTCTGTGCATCCCAGAAATTCTGTTAGTGAAGGGAAGTTTTCTTATTGTGACAGACATAAAAGAAAGATTTGCACAACAGAACTGAAGCAGCAGCACTGGCAGCACTGGGCCACAGGGAAAGCCTGAGAGCTCAGTTCTGCTGGGCTCTGCATGGACACAGTTACCACACTTCCAGTAGCCTGTATGCAACATATATGGCATTATGGCACCTTGGCTGTATTTTTATATACTTTTTTTGATGGGGACATTCCTCATTATTTATAAAACCACTAAAGACAGGAGTCTGACTTGAGTTGGAAATGGTTTTTCACAAACACTCCCCAACAAGAAAATTCCTATCGAGTCTTAGAACAAGAGTTTCTTTAACTGTTCTCCCCACACCTCCAGTTCTGCAGTGAAACTGCAAGATAAAGCAGAGGACAGAACATTCTGTCAATCCCCCAAAAAAGTGCAGAAGTGTCCCTGGAAATAATCTAGCAGGACTTTTCAAATGAACATTTACAAGCTCACTTCCAGGATCTGGTAACATTTTTAACATTTTTATCATTAAATAATGGGAAGCCATGCACATTTTACTAAATCTTGTGATTCCAGTGTAGAAGCCAAAGCTGGAGAAGCCAGCTATTCAACAGTATTTGGCCACTTCTAACAGATCACTTCTGGCTCCCATTCACAATGAAACAAAATGGAAATCTCTGTATATCCACATTTGGACTTCCATTGTCCTGTGTAGCTTTTCACCACAGTAACTGATTCTAGCACAGCTTCTCCTCATCTTCATTTATGGAGTGAACATTAAAAGCCTTTTACTATGTTCATCTACTCTCAGGGCTTCAGGATGAACTGCAAGACATGAAAAAAATTCCATTGTGCTGCCAAGTAACACAAAAGAAATACAGTAAAATCTATTTTTAAAAGAAGCAGCTGAAATCTCTGTCATTTACTTGCTACACCCAAAGAAGAGAGTATGTGTGTGCTAAGAGGGATAAAATGGCAGGGGGCAGATAGTAACCATTCAGATCTAGTTCCCCCCCAAAATATGAGACAATAGCTCTGCTTTTAAATAAAGCTGCAGCTGAAAAATCCTCCTGAGTGTTCCACAGAACAGACAAAACACAGCAGGTATTGCATGGGTGAAACAGTCCATCTGTAGGTTACAACACAGGTTCAGGACCTGTATTTCTGTTATTTAAAAAAAAGTTTATCCTGCTACTTATCCTGCTATTGTCTTTATTTTAGAAAAATCCCACTCATCTCTACACTAAACAAGTATTAAAGACGTACTCATTTTCAGTTTATTCCTCACCAAACCCCTATAGTGGTTGTATTGTCTCAGAGATTCTGAAGACAAGCACATTCCACAGATCTCAGCAGATTATCGACATAAGCTCTGAAATTGGAAGACAAACATGTTTTACAGGAAGCCTTCTCATATCAAACTGAAAAATGTTTGGTATTCTTGCCAATTTACAATTGTGTAAAGCCCAAGATATTTAGGCTCAGACAAATAACAAGAGAATGGGCTGCCTGGTGGAAAGTTCATTTATTAAATCAGTGAACACAATGGCTGTAGTTATTTCACAGTACAAAGGCCATTTCCCAATGTCAGTGTCCCCTGTTCAACCTCTATCTGAGAAAAAGAAATGATACTTCCAGGGCACATCCTCCTCTTCACCAGGAATGTTGTCAAGGACAAGAGCTTCAAAGTACTGCTAATGCCCTTGCAGAAGGGTTTTGAAGAGTCACATTTCAGATGTGCTAAGGTGGCACAGCCCTGCATTTCCCCTCCTTCCCTAAGCCATGCTACCCCTCCTGTGAGCTCCCTGGAAGGATGCTGGGTTCCCTTGCCACTGCAATCCCCATTCCAAGCAGACACCTGCAGCAGAAACTCACACAAGCAGGACCAGGCAAGTCCCACCAAGAGGATTTGTTCATCTGCCTGGGCTGGAAGTCTTCTTGGGAAAATAAGTACTCAGACAGTGAGACTTTGAGCCCTAACCATCACACGTTCTCATAGCTACAAAGCTATGAATTAAGAACTGGGTTGTTCCCCTTCTATAAGAATTCCAACACTAGCTGTACAAATACTTGTACTCAAACCAAAGTAAGTATATCTACAAGAGAGGAAACAGTACTAAGATTTTTACACATCAGGATCCTTGTTTGTATAAGAATGTGTTTGAATTCCAAGTAGAGGTTTCCTAAGCATTAAAGAGAATTATTAAAACACATCTCTATTTTTTAAAATGCCTTTTACCTTTGCCAAGAGAAGCTGTGGATGCCCCAGTCCTGGAAGTGTTGAAGACCAGGCTGGATGGGATAGTGGGACAGTGGGAAGGTCTCCCTGCCCATGGCAGGGGGGTTGGGACCAGGTGAGCATTAGGGTCCCTTCCAACCTAAACCATTCTGTGATTCTGTAAGTTTATTTGTAAAATAAGTTTTCTTCACCCCCTCCAAAGACCATCAAGTACCTTCTCATGCTTTCCCTGAGTCCTGAGACATGATGAATTCTGTGACCCCTATAAACAATTAGATCAAGGTAGAGTTGGCTGAGGGAGCACATTAGAAAGGGTCAGGACCATTTGTCCAAACTCTTAAGAGTTTCATATTACTGTTCCTAACAATTAGGAAAACAATGTTCCCCTCCATCCCAAGTGTTATGACGTAGGAGAACTAGTTCTGATTGCACAGGAAACAAGATTCCAGATAAATAACTTTCCTTCTGTTTTGATTGAACATGTGATTCTGAAACTGCTCTCACACTCATTCAAAAAAGCTTCCTGAAGGAAGAGAACTGAGGGAGTTCCAGAGGAGAGAGGGACTGAGAAAATGGAGCTGCATTTATAGAGACAGAGCGTGTGTGCCATTCTGGTACACTGCCAAGAGCCATATGCACAGTGAGGCAACACACCATCCATCACCCAACAGTCGTAAGATCTAAAGCCTCATCTTTTCATACATTTTATTTTCTCAGTCTAATGTCAAATCCTGTCATGCCCAGAAAATAGCAGGACTTTTCAGTTGGACTGTTTGTTGTCATTTTGGGAACAAAATCATTCCTTTCCTTTCAGGAATGTGAAATGCTTCTGTTTTTGCACTGCCCAACTTCAGACTTCCCCAACTTGCTTCCCCTTGCTTCCCCATCCTCCACTTCCTCCCACACCCATCTGGCTTTCCTTCCTTAGGAGACTCTTTAGCTTTATTTTAGAGACAAAACAAAATTAAACTGCTAAACACTGATGACTGCAAATTTCCATTCCCTCTGTTTTTCCTTAACACTTGTCTCCCAAACATCCACTAATAAAAATGAGGAAGAAAATATTTACCTGACTGATTAATGCTGAGACAGTATTTTATTGGCATGTATTGGCTGCAGCAAATGTTGAAGGTATTTTTCTAACTGAACCAGTTTTTAAATTTTTTCATAATAATTTAATCCAAAATAAACTAATGTGCTCTTACAATTTGTTTCTACTTAGGAAAACACCTCTGAAAGTTCTACCAACATCACCCATGTGTCCTGTCTGTATGTAACCCAGTCTGCCAGACTTCCACATCAGTACCCTGACTGCTTTCAGACCTGGATCCTCCTTTTCACAGGATCCAGAGATCCTCAGGAAGAGAGACCTTTCTGAGATCCTCAGAGTATAATTTCTATTCTACTGAGGCAGCTTAATTAGTTATTCTCTCTTCTACCCTGTTCAGCAAATAGAGACATTTCCTCAGGAACAGATTACCCTGTAATCATCAATTTATGTCACTAAATGCTGCTGAGTATTTCCACTACCTGCAAGGAACTATGCATGAACCAAATTACTTATCTATACAAACTTAGTATCTGTCCTCCTTGAAACTATTCCATATATTTACAGCTCATTTTAAATAGTAATTACCATGTGTATTGTTTTATATAACAATTGCTCTAAATGGGACATTTGCTACCATCTGCCAACAAGTGAGAGACATCCATACTGCTGTAATTTGAGGTGTGTATTTTAGTAGGTAGGTATTTCATTCTGACCTACTACCAGTGCTGTATTTATAGGATGCTGCTCCTCTGTATAACTGGGATGACATTTAATTATAACCTGACCTAATCCTGGCAACTCTGATGAGAAAGGTGGACTAGTGGTGATGTCCCTTCCCACCCATGGTCACTTCTGTCCTACAACATTCTCCCAGTCAGGGGACAACACACACCCCCTCACATCAGAACTCAGTTATACTTGGGAAATGGCAGTTGTTACACTTTTGGTCACCAGCACAATCTCTACAACCTCAGACTCAGGTATCCCTCAGGATCTCTAGAATTAGCTGTTCTTCCCAGCAGAAGGAACCACTTAAACCCATGTCATTGTAAATGTATAAAGTAACATAAAAAGTTTCACAGTTTGCTCCTGCCTAAGCAAAAGCAGCATGAAGAGTGTTAATGAGATGCTGAGTTCCTGCTCTCTTCCTCCCTCCTCCAGGCTAATCCCTCTCCTTGGCTGTGACAGCCAATTAGACACAGTTGCTGTGAGGACATTGCAGGAGAGGGGCTGCTGCAGGGAGGTTTCTGAGAAGCTGTGAAAGGGAACTGAGAGCTGAAAGACTGCCAAGTGTGAAAGGTTACAAACAGCAAAGGCACGGGGAGCTGGAAAAGGGGCAAGGATTGAACAGTGTCTTCATCCCTGGGCTCCTGCCCATGGACCTCTGAGAGGGCAAAACAATGAACAGGTCCATCAGTCCCTTGGCTGAGGACTGCAGACAGACCCATGGCCTGGGCAGATGGTTCTTAGGACTTACAGGGCTCAGCTCAAACTTTATCCTGCTGAGGAGGGGAGTTGTTAAGCTCTGAGAGCAAAGGGGGTCATTCCTTAGGAAACACTGGCTGTGCCAGGCCTGGAGCATGGCCAGGGCTGCTCTGCACAGCTCCCCTGGGCTGGGGCACCACAAACCACTCTGCTGAGACTCAGGGCAACAAGGGTTAAAGCTGGGGGAGGAATGACATGTCTAGGGAGGTACAGACCAAAGTAATTCCTCTTGAAAAGAGGTATACAAGTCTTTCATAAGGAAATGTTGAGAAAGACCACAGCTTTATATTGGTTTGACAAAATGGTGAGTCCAGGAGATTGTTGGAGAACCTGCTGTGTCAAACAAGAAGGATATCCATGAGGTAGGACACAACCTATGGGTAAATTAAGCTTCTGACTTCCACAAAGTGTATCAACATTTCAAATATTTTTCATAAATACGCAAACATCTGTTGTACAGCTGCAATGCAGTTTTCTGATTCCAGTCTTTAAAAAACTAATTTTTAAAAGTACAACAGATATCAGAACACAGGTTTGTCTTATATGACAAGAAACAGTTAATACATCACATTACATTTTTTCCTTATAATTTTGACTCTAAGTATTAACTATTCTCCTGTAATAGAATGGGATTAATTTGCAATTCTTACCCCCTATTTCTCTACCAAAACATAATACAAAATGTAGAAGACAATAATACCTTTTTTGCACTTTCAGGACCTGCTTCATCAAAACGGAATCTGACAATCCGGAAGTCTTTGCAATAAATTATTAATTCAGTTGGATTAAATTTAAGCTTTTGGTTGGGACCAAGGACCTTCTGCTTCCTCTTGGTGTCATTCACTGCAAAGAAGAGACAAAGTTACTGGACTGTGTTCTCTAAGTACTCACCACAAGATTGGCTCAAACAGGTACAGAAATGCTGCTACCACAAGTTTTCTATTTAATAGTGTATTTCAGCTGAGGTAGAAAATCTGCCCACTCCTGTTAGGAAAAGCTTATACTTCACTAATTTTGGAGTAAACCCCATGTTTTTGAAAACAGGGAACAAATGTGGGCCAGTGCAAGACAATATAACAGGTCAACAGCACCTCTTCATTTAAAACATCCACTTCTTCATAGTGTTCTTCCTCAGATACATGTTAATTACTTCAAAACAAACCTTGGACACTGAAAACTTAAAACTAATTATTTAAATTACCTACAGTCAGAAAAACCAGTATTTAACAGCCCAGGCTATAAACAAGATTTGAAAAGTCCTCACTTTTATGAAATTCTACAATTGCAAAAGGAAAAACATTCTTCTTAACAAATGGATTAGCCTGAAGAATCCAACAAATCCAAAACTGGTTCTTCATAATAAGTATTTTATTTCTTTAGATTAAGATGTCTCTTGCCATTTGCAGATTTCTGAGGACCAGCTACTAACTTGTTAGGAATTAGACAAGATTAAATACTACATCATTTCTGTTGTCAGATACCCCAGCTATGTGTAAATTGTATAAGTGATGTGCTTTTTACAATCTACTGTATTTTACTGGCAGAAACTCAGATGCCTGAGTGTAAAAACAGTTCCTAACAAAAATCTGTACTGCTGTAACAGGTGTTTCTCTTAGAACATCTGTTGATTCAATATTGTGGTTAAATGCAAAACCAATATAAACAGCCAAGTAAAAAAGTCTCTTTTGTGGCACCTCAAAATTTATTCAGCTTTTAAGGCCTTTATCCTAATTTAAACTAAATCAAATTCTTCAAACCAGGGAAGATTAATAACACAAAACCCTAAGTGTCAACAATCCTGCCATTACCCTCCATTATTTTTGACTCACCTGTGACAATCTGCTCAATGCAGGTGAGTGGGACATCGTGTTCACCAAGGAGGAGGTTTTTATAATGGAATTTCTGAAACACATGAACTCACAGCCGTTAATTGCAGTTCTGCAGTTTGCAGCCACACACAGAGCACAACTTTGAAGAAACTGATAAAAATCAGGCATGCCTGGGCTTTTCTGACATGTACCACCCCTGCTATTCACAGCAATTAATGAGAGGTTGTGGAAACAGCTCCCTTGTGCTGCTGAACTGCTCACCCAACATTTTAGAAACCCCAGTGGAATATGCACATTAAAGTCAGTATTTGCACTGGATTTACTGAATTAGCCCCAAAAATTACTCACAGAAATTCAATACAATCTGAAGTGTAAAACATTTATGGAATATAAGGAACCTTCAATTATTTCTGTAACCGTAGGAAGGAAAAACATTAATTCTACTTTCAGGAACAAGTTTTGACAAGTACTTCATGTCAAAAATTAACTTTTTGAAGTATCTTTTGTCCAACTTACTAACCATTACTGAATAAGCTTCTGTCTACTTTCAGAGCTTTACACGTGCCTGGTTAATGGAATGGTGCTTTTGAAAGCCCCCAAATGAAAGTGCAAACTCCACTGAAAATACATCCAGCTCACTACCTGGATTCCAGTGGAGTGTGCTGTGCTGTTCAAAAACTGATCATGGTTTTGAATGTCATCTGTCCTGCTTTGACAAAGACAAAGGAGCTGCTTTCTCCCCTTTTCTTGCTGCTTCACCTACAGTGAAAACTCATTTCATGGTTGCTCTGCCGTTTGTCAGTAGTACCAACAAAACTCAGCCACATTAAAGGCTTTGCTGATCTGACACTTGTCCCTTCAAAGGAACATTTGCAATTATCTCCTTGGAGGAGGAACACTTTTGGTTTATCTCCTGCTCTGCCTTTTGTAAAACCACTGCCCAAGGAAGCCTCCACACACAGAGGTGGAGAGAGCTGCATGTACCTCTGTGATACTCTCAGAGAAGGGGTGCAACAGGACAGTGGAACCTCATCCCTTGACCTGCCTTGTTTCAGAAGGCACAATTTCCATCATATGATGGGAATTGCAGCAATGGGAGCAGCAACACACCTGCAGTGGCATTGGGTCATCTGTAATGAAGGAGATCTTGAAGTTGGTGCAAACCAATTTGCCCCACAGGTCATACTGGCTGGTGTCTGTTGCAATGCACTTTCTCACAAAATTTACTTCATTTACCACAATTTCACCTAAAACAGAAGAAGGGGAGGGGGAAAGAGAAGCCTTTATTAATCTTGTAGGTACAACAATTCGAAGTCTGTAAAAAGTGAAATTAGTTGGCTACTGTTAAATACTTCTGAGTTTTATGAACTTCTGAATTCAGAATCATTAGGGCACATCTATAAACAGACTTCCAGATGATTTCAGAAAAGGAAAACCAGAACACAAATACACTTTGAAGTTTCTACTGTGACTGTCTATTGAAAGAGACCAAACCATTGTCCTTTGCAAAACAGAAGATCCAACTGAAGAAAAAAATAAATGATGCTCATTGGTCTGACATAAGCTGTAAAATAAAAAAGCAAATGGGCAAATGAGCCTGAGGATCACTCAGAAAGAAAAAGTAAATCACTACACACAATGTCACTTTTTATTTGCACAACAGAGGGTTCTGAAAGCTAAACAGCAATTCTGCAGGAATTCAACTTGGTAATTCATTTCACTCCTCTATAAGGCTTTTGCTTCTGTCACCAGCCCAAGCACCTCCTGCTGCTGCTGTCTGCCATAAATAGTGTGGGAGTGGAAGAGTGTTCCAAGGAAAGTGTCGTTTCAGACTGGCTGTAGGGTTCTGTTCATAAAACACTAAGGATTAAAGATTGCAGAAGCCCAGTTTGCTCACAATAGGTCGGGCATGTTCAGTCCCAGCTGCCTGAAATGCCACCTCAGTGTCCCGTGTTTTGCATGAAAACAAGGAGCTCTTTGGGCACCTGCAGTGACAGAGTCAGTTATCTGTATGTCCAGTGAGCAGGAACACAGCTTGGAATAAACTTCCCATCTGCCTCCTGAGGCAGGGAAGGTGTTTTCCTGGGGCAGGGAAGGTGTTTTCCTGAGGCAGGGAAGGTGTTTGCCTGGGGCAGTCATAGCTGCAGCCAAGTAACCACACAGTCAAAGGGTTGTCTCTGGAATTCCAGACACTGGAGCAGAAATGCACCTTTTGCCATTCCCTGCACATGCTCTTCATCCTCATGACTCTGCTGTCCCTCTGGATCTCCCACCCCTAACATGATTAGGGATCAGCATGGAAGTCACTAAGGGCAACAGCACAACTTCTGCTTTTAGTTCAGTTGTGATAAACAGACACAAAAACTTTGCCTAAGTCTGTAGCCCTGAGCTGTCAGAATTATCCTGAAGATGTCAGCAGACAAGTTTCATTGCCCTGTGGTTATCATATAGATGCATAATCTATGCCAGGAGTTGCAGGAGTTGTCAAAATGCTCTACAAACAGATATGCTGCAGCTTTAAAATACCTTTTTACACACTATTAAATGGTGCTTAAGGAAGTTCTTGAATTTGGAAACGGAAAACCTGATCCTGACAGCTCCAGTACAAATAGTTAAAGTTCAGCCAAGTCCACAGCAACTGAAAACAATGTCTTATAATGGGGCACATGAGAGTGACAAGCACTTCTGTTAAACACTGTCATGAAAATGTTTCATTATTTCTAGCAGGGTCTGGCCTGAAACTTCCCAGTGCCCAGCATTTCTTCTAATAAGCTATTTACTTAAATAAATAACTGCAAAAGCCCAAACCATACATTGAAGTAATTTCTCCTCAGTTATTGGTGTTAGATCTTCAACTATTCCATGTCAAGTTCTCAGTCACGTTCTATGAAGCTTCCCCTCTCCACCAAGTGAACTGTAAATATTTTTATCCTTCCCTCTCTCAGTACCACCACAGTGTCACTGCATTTCTAATAAAAAATATGGAGAGCCATGCAATGGAGAGCAACTTCCACAGGGTTTGGGGGTTTTTAATAACATTCTCTTATCTTCTATAAAGTGTGATATTGTTTAGTATCACACAGGAGACACTCCTGCTAAAAGCATAAATAACTATTAAACTATTTCAGTACTTTATGTCTTTGATGCTACAAAACAGAGAGAAATGAGATACATGCAAACATCTCCAATTTGAGTCTACTACAGTTCCAAACCTGCCTCAGTCTCTTACCAAAGCCAGTCCTTTTCACTTCCCTCCTCTGCTCCTCACAATTCTGTGGCTGCACTGCAACATGTCAATACTAATCCTATTTTACTGCAGCTTCATTTAATCCCATTTCAGCCAACACAAACACATCCTGGATTTTTTGGCCTCACTTCTCCTTTGCTCTCAGGTTTACAGCCCTGACACAGAGCTGTCAGATCGAACCTGAGTATTATGGTATGGCAAGTCAGGGAGTGCATGTACCCTGACTGCAGCTGAAGGGCTGAAACACTTACAATGAAGAACGAGCAAGTTTGCAATGCAGATTTAATGGCTACACTTTACAAGCATCTCCAGAAACTGAAATTTATTTTCTTTTAGATGCAGGTTCATAATTTTATATGGCCCATTCCCTACTTGGATGTCTATAATGAGAACAGAAAAAGGTGCAAATCTTCCAAAATGAACTCAAGTTTAGGGAAGTAGATAACCAACATAAGTAGTAAGTGTTGGACTTGCACAATGAAGCCTTCTTGTCTTTGTAGCTGAGTAGGTGACTTTTCTGTGCAAGTGTCCACAACAGAGCCATTCACAGACATTACACTGCACATTTCTACAGTGGAGCTGCTGCTTTTTCCAGTAAACAGTCACAAGCTGTTCCAGACACGGAACACAAGTCAACACTTCCATGTGACTCCAGCAGGCAGAGAATGATCTCAGGAGACAAGAGCAGTTTGTTTAAACTCTGACAGGAAACCAGAGGAAAAATTACAGGTTGCCACCCTTACACATAGAGCTTTAATAAAAGTATTTCTGCACTGAATACATGGAGCCCAAAAATAACAGGTGACTGAAGGACCTGTCTCACTGACACACCTTCCAGTAACACACAGCCTCAAACACTGGTAAATTGCAGGAACTTTCTGCTGGATCTGCCAAAAGCAGGTGCAGCCTGACTGGGGCATATTTCGGATGTTAAGAGCAGTCATGGAATGTATGTAATCCACCATAATGCAGCACCCACTGCAATCAGGATAAAAGTCAGGCAGCAGAGCAGGGGCTCACCTGGGAATGGGGACAAGAGAGGCAGGACTGAGGGATCAGCTGAGTGGCCCCCAGGTGTCACAGCTGTCACCAGCCACCCAGGTCACACCCAGGCTTTGCAGAAATTTGTTCTCAAAATTTGAAAACACAACCCCTCATCACTGCCATCCTAAAACAAAGGATGTTCTGCACCCCTTTCCCTGCAATATTTCTGTAACTTTTGGTGCCACACCTCACAGAAGCAAGTTTAATTTTTTTGTTTATCTTATGAAGATAGGAATTGGCAACTTGTAGCAGGAATTCTGGATGTAATACCTGCAAAAATACAGATCCCACAGAATATCTAAAAGATTTTCTTGGGTTTTTTGTGTGTTTTGTTATCAAGCACAAGGCAGTCAGACAATAAGTAAGATCTGAGAAACTAAGCCAGAACAGCAGAATAAGCACTGCTTTGGAACTTGTATATTGAAATGTCCCTATTTCCTCTAGAGAGAAGGGTCTGGGTTCTTTACAGCAGCAGGAGGTGCACAAATAACCCTCTTTCACACACACAGCCAGTTCTTATGTTGCTACTTTAAGATTCTGTATTATCTTATCTTCAAAGCTGAGAAAATGCCAACAAAAAAAGAGACCTCAAGCACTTCCAAGTTTTCAGTTGCTCACTGGAGCAGCTGCCAAAGTCTTCCATCCAGAAGAGTTTCTAGTTCTGCTGCCCATGAATGCAGAGGGAATACAGTGGAACAGAGTATCCCCAAATCTTCCTGTTCAGGGAAGGCTGAGGGAGCAGCACAAGGACCACAACACATCAATGCTCAGGGTGACACAGACTGAGCTGCATTAAAAAATCCAAATACTGACTGAGTGCAACAGTGCTGCCCAACTAAAGGAGCTGAGCAGTTCACAAGGCAACATTTTATATACACAGACACATCCAGATTGATACAGAGACAGAGCATGGCACACCTGCACACACCCAGATCT
Organism: Neodrepanis coruscans; assembly: GCA_013400695.1. Lineage (NCBI taxonomy): Eukaryota > Metazoa > Chordata > Aves > Passeriformes > Philepittidae > Neodrepanis > Neodrepanis coruscans. The sequence continues at coordinate 12,137 of VYZS01055784.1, forward strand.
TAAAATGCTAACATGATGTTTTTATCACATTAAGGACCAGATGATGGCTAGAGACAATGAGTGGCTGAAGTTACACTCCACAAATCAATAATACAGATCCTACATGCTCAGTAGGTTTGCAGGTCCCTACCTGCTGCTAAGGGAACTTTTCCTCAGGAAACTAAACCCCTGTTTCTCATTTAGAACCCTGAGAGTGACTATACCCAATTCAGACAACAGAAAAGCAGCTTGTTCATGGGAAAGACAGTCTGAGACGTTCAAAACAGAAAAGCTCAAGTTAATTCAAGTACCCATTTAACCATTGAGAATGCACAACAACGAGTTCACTTGTAAAATGTTTGGCAAATAATTAACTCCTGGAAATTCCCAAGTAAGAATTTGCAATAAAAACTTCATTAATAAGTAACTGAAATCTACATTTGTACCCATTTAGCTGCTCTCCTGCAGACAGAATACCAAAATTGGATGAGTTTATTAGTATGCAACAAGCATTTAGATGGAAATGTCTCTAATCCACTTCTAAATGAATCTTCTGTTCAGTGTGCTCAGCCAATTCCAAACTTGAGAAACAAGTATTTTTAAGCTCATGAAATAATCATCTTTTATCTCTTTTCTGACTTTCACAAGCTCTTACAATGTATTTAAGGATTTAAGGAATGTGAAGACAAAAAAAAAAGATCCACACTATTCTGTATTCCCCCCCAACTATTTTTCAATATTTTTCACAATTAGTTAAAAAATAGACCACATTTAATTTTCTGTACATCTGCAGAAAGAAAAAAAAACAAACAACAAAACCAAAGTTAAAAATGTTCCAAAAGAACAGCTCAGCTCTGTGATTATTGGGGAACACAAACCAATTTGGATATATTCTATTTGCATTAATTTTTAATAGTAGAAACAGAGATTTCTTTCAAAGAACAACTCTGATCACTGCTTGGAGGGCGGTGTGCTTTAAATGCTCAGTACCAGAAGACCTTACTTTGTCAGACTTCTTAGAAAATTGTCATTAAAATATCACATACAAATATTACACAGTTTCTCTAATGTGCTGACAAAGAAAAAGAGGAAGAGTATAACAAACTTAGATAAAATTTTAAAGATACTCAGTAAGGAAAAGAGTAGCAAATCAGGTACAGGCTTCTTGATAAAAGTCTTCAAGGATGATCCCTCCATTTCCCACACACAAGACCAAACCCCACATTTTGCCAATAGTGGCAGATCTTTGGGAGCCTGGCAAAGGCAATGACCTAAGGGGGTAACTGCCTTTCTCAACTGGGATGGGAGGCTCCACAAGAGCTTCCCCCACAGCCCAGAGCACAGGAATGGAGAGCAGGCAACAAACAGGGGTTCAGGTGGCAGGAAGGGACCAGCCATCAGGAGCAAGGCCCTCATCACCAACCAGATCCAAAGCAAAGTATTGCAGTAGATGAAAAGGCTGCTCACAAAGCTGCTTTAACCCAGCAACTTGTATCACTCCTAAAACAGAAACAGTTCCACGTTCAAGCCTTGTGCAGACATTGCCACTTGTGACAGACTTTGTTATTTGCACCAGAGAACTGATCCAGTCAAACAGAATTCTAACCATGCAACTTTTCCCTTCCCTTTTTGTCAATTCTGATTTCATCTGAATTATCTCTCTGCTCTTTGGTTGCACAAAGCAGCCTCAGCATGAAGTAGTTGCTAAGAACACACACCTGTGGGGAGAAAAATGGAACAATAAGCAGCTCCCCTTGGCATCAGGGAGGATTGTCAGGCCAAACTGAAACAAACCCTATCAGCAAACCCCTCCCAGTTAAAGTTTCAGCAAGGATTGGGTCAGAGCTCTGTAATGTGGACAATAGACAAGCCAGGCAGGAGGGAGTGTCTTTTGTGTTTGGCATATTTTTAGTCTGGCTACACAAACTAGAGATTCCCAAAGCCTGAGTTTGCCCAAACAATATAATCAGTAACAATTTGAGAGCACTGAGGTTTTCAGCCTGTTATTTTATAACTGTATCACCAACACAAGTTACAGAAGCTGAATTTGTAATGCATTGTTGAGTCTACCTTAAATTACACAGGTTTGGCTTATAAACAAATCAATTAAAAATACATGTGTTTAGAAATGAGTTCACTGAAGATTTAATTCTCTGGAAGTAAATAGAATTGCCAGGATACACAAACCCCAGCAGCCTGGTCAGCTGACAATTTGGAATCAGCACTAACATTTCATCCCCTTTCTGCACTTCAGGGACCTGTAGCATTAAACATTATGTGGGACAGAGTGGGCAGACACTAATTATTTTGGAAATGCACATGTAAAAACATTAAAATATTTAATTTTTAGAGCAGGGTCACCCTTTACAGGAGTTACTTCCATATTGACCTATGATTTATCTGTTACAAAAATACTTCCCTCTTTGCAGAGATCTACAAATACTTAGAATACATTACTAGTCAGAAACTTTAAGAAAGGCTCTTCAAGACAAAGAAGGCAGAACAAAATTCCCCATTCAGTAAAAGCCTCTCCTAAGGCTGTCTCTGGTACTCAGGTTCTGTATGCAAACTGCCTTGGTAGGACTTGTGCCAGCCAGTCCTTAAAAAAGGCAAACCCAAACACAAACCAAGCAGTTAACTGGGCCCAAACCATGCCTGCAAATTCACTCGGAGTCAAACAAACAAAAGAAGCTGTAATAGAAAAGGGTATTTGCTATATACTTACTCTAAGTGATGTCTCATTTACTCTAAATATAAGTCAGATGCTTGGTACATTTTTAGGCTTCTTGCAGCATAAAAAACTACTTTGCATAAAGCTGCTGTTTCAGATTTCAAATCTAGAATTTGAAACCCTCATAATTTATTTAAAACTTTTGGTAATCTTTGTGGAGAACACAAAATAAAAACTAAAAATCCTCCTTTAGAAAAGCTTTAAGGGATTGCATTACCTTCCCAATTGCTATTGTGATTTTCTCATCTGGCCATTTTTAAATGTTGAAAATAATCCCATGTTCTTACATGACACTGATTCCCAAAAGTGAGCTGCAGTTCCAAAGCTGCCTCACTTTTAAAATACCACATATTAACTTTAGAAACAAACAAACTTTCACACTAACACTTCAAATAAGCAGCCTGATGCTGGAGACCCTCTAACCCTGCAGTCTGATGTCTCAGCTGCACAAGGAGAGCCCTGGTGAGCACAGCAAACACTGGAGATGAGAACCAACAACCTGGTGTGCTCTGCAAACAATCACAACTCCCCCACCCAAGTTCTGTTCAGGTGCCATCAGCAAGGACAGACTGTCACTACTCACCTGCAGCAGCAATAAATCCTCAATATCAACTCATTCCAGAGATATCCAGGAGAAAAGGCACTGACAGGAACAGTGACTTGTACAAGGCAAACAATCCTGGCTGTCCCTCTGAGGTGTTCAGGCAAAATGATCCCTAATTACAAGAAGAGCAAATCCCACAGGTCTCCACTGGGACACACCAAGCAAAGGAAAGGCCAAGGAAGAGGAGCAAACACACCTGGGGGCACCAGTGCACCCACAGCCTCATCCAGCTCTGCACTCCTTACTCCCATCACAAGATGTGTTGCAGCTGCTCTGGAACACATGACTTAATGTACTAAGGAATTGCAGAAAGCAGGAAAAAAAAAAAAAAAGGAAAAGAGCTGGGAAGTAACTTGCAGGAGAATGAGACTCTTCCGAAAGATTAAAACTTTCTGTAATCCAGCCTTAAAAACTTCCCCCAGTTACATTTCTGGTCAGTTGTCTTTCTAGGGGCACTTGGATACAACAAAGCAACCCAAAAGCAAAAAGCAGGTGGCAAAGCCAATCTGGCATTATTGGAGAAAAGTGGCAGAAATCTTTAACATGATACGTAACTCTACCTCAGCACAAGCAGAAGATGTTCAGAGGTAATCAAAGGATGATGAAAGATATGTGGAGCTTCCTTTTCAGGACCAACTAAGACAAAAAAATAGAGGGAAGCAAACCAGAGCAGGCATATGACACAAGTCTGAAAATCACAACTCATGGAAAGGAGGAGTCTGGTTTGGTGTTTGCTGTGTCACAGGAGCACTGGGATTTACCCACAGAAATAGAGAGTACTGAGCTCAGAACAAACACACAAGGGCAGCTTGTCACAGCAGGTAACAAGTGTCTGGAGTTGTTAGCAGCTGAAGCTGGGGGGGACATGTTTCCATGGCTACAGAAGGCAGCTGGACACGTTCAGGTGGGACACACTGAGCAGGAGCAATGAAACAGGGCAGCTCTGTCTCTGTGGGGCCCTGGGGCAACTCACTTGGGCTTCCCCAACACCTAAGGGGGAAGGCCCCACTCCACAAGCTGCAGGAGGGCAGGAGGAGCAGCTGGGAGTGCTGCTTGCCCAGTTCCCCTCCCTCTGTGCCACCCTCAGTGAGGGGACAGCTGCCCCATCCAGCAGGACCTGTGTGACCTGCTGCTCACCCCACAGCAGGGCTGGCTCTGGAGTTCACTCCCACCATCCCACCACGGAAACAAGATCCCACAGACTGTGCACAACTGCTCTGCAGCTCACTACCAACAGCCTTTAACTTGCCTTCATATGAACAAGGATTAAACAGTAAAAATACTATTCTAAATCCATTTATTTCTGTAATTTTACTGTATAAATGTTTAGACACATAAGCAAATGAACCATTTCTAGCCTCCCTGTAAAAACTCACAGGTAACAACTACTAACAATGTAGCAGCCAATTAGTGTATTAAGCACAATTTAATTACAAGTGGAGCTAAAGGTTTGTCAGGAACAATCCTTGTCTCACCTCAGTCAGATGCTCCATTTTGTACATAATCTCCTGCTCAACATCCTGTGTGAGCAACAGTGAGGATCCTTTTGCCTGATCTTGCCCAGACTGGCACTGGTCCCAGTACAGGCAGCAGACTGGTCCGTTACCCATCCCTGCAATGCACCCTTTGCCTTTCACACCATGAACACACACTGTGGATCATACTCCAGTTATCTTGTACAATGTTTTTGAATGACTTGAAAACACTGTGAAGGTAGTTATGGAAAACAGGCTACAGTTGATCACCAGGACAAAACACACCTTCAGGTTTAACAGCCTCACACCCCACAGGAGCTGATTTCCCACCAGGCAGGGCACTTAGAGGCTGACTGGGAGAATACCTGCCAGTTCTGTAATTTTCCTCTGGGACAGGCTTAAAAAAGCAGCTATGCCAACAAACAAAGGGGAAACACTCAATCTGTTACAGAGGCCAACTCTTAACTAACTCTGCAGGAACAGAGGACAGGGAAACAGAACTGCAGAAAGAGAAAGGAAACATCTTTATAACTCCACCTCAAACCTGTACCGTGTTTTGGAACACAATTATACCAAATCCTACAAAATTACTTGCTTTTCCCTCCTGCAGGATCAGTGTTGCCACTTACAACCAAGGTTTCTACTTGCTTTAAATGATGTTTTTTGCTTCCCCCAATACACCAGAGCCATAAGAATGGGCCTTTTGCTCCAAATTTTGAAGCAATGTGTCTATTCCTCTGAAAACAACTCTGCAAGTTTCATTCCAGTGAATATTCTTTTTTTTCCCCTGAAAAACCTCTTCATTTTGTAACTGGCTGTATTATTTATTATTTCCTAGGCTGTAAGTCTCTCCTAACCTTCCCTGCACAGAAACACAAGTCAGACAGTAGGGCATTGAGCTCCTTTGGAATGTCAGTTTTTAGTAAGCAAGCCACTCCCTCAAAGTGATTATATTTTAGGAATCAAAAGCTCAATACAATCATTTACAGTCTTTGAAGATTACTAAAGCCAGCAACTGCTTGTGCTAATGTAATTTAATTCCAAAAGAACTCTTCAAAAACCACTTAAAGCAGCACAACTTTTAGCCACTCAGGTTTACCCTGTTCCTGAGAGCAACAACTTCACCCATCTCTTAAAGTCAGGATATTAGGAATGCCACACTCAAACTGTACTTGCAAGGAAGTGCAAGTCAGCCTTAATATAATTAAATGAGCTGGAATTTGGCCAGAAACTCGGGTTATGACAAATCCAAAAGCCAGTCTATCCAACAGTACAATGTGTACTTGTTTATACACTTTGCTCCTGCACCATTTGATGACAGAAACCAAAAAAAATTTCTTTAAGCCAATGCTTAGCTTTAAACAGGGAGAGTTTCATTTAAGTAATTTACAATAAAAATAAACAATAATTTACTTCTAAACTCCCCCCCCCCTTAGACAGACTAATTAAAAGGTTTTGTCAGAGCTACTCTGTGGCTGCACAGAGAAGGGAATTCTATCATGAAATAATTCCAAATTACAACTCACAATGATGTGGAGGTGGAAATTTTAGGTCATATTCTGGTTTCTGTATCACCTGGGGCAACGCACTACAAATGTCCCCAAAGCCACCAATGCTGATTTCAAATATAGTGCAGATGAGCAAAATGATGCCAACAGAGAGTAAGTACAGGCCAGCTGAGAAAAACAAACCCCATCAGCACCATTTCACGGGCACTTGGAACTTTCACAAATAAAGGATGAACCACACTGCAAAGAGTTAGTGCCCAGAAGTTGTTTGCTGCAGCTGCTGATGGCCAGGGCCCACAGCAAGGGCTGATGTGCTGCATTTTGGGCAAAGCAACCTCGTCCTGCCTTGCATTTGCTGTGGAATGTCTCAGAGAAGAACATGCAGTCACTTCCTTGTGAGTCAAAGGCCTTGGATGAAAATCAACTGCAGCCCAACCAATGAGAGGCCAAGTGCTGAGCAGAAGTTTTGCAAGCACAAAAATACAACTGTATCTCAAGCACTGAGCAATCCCAGATATGTATTTTAAGGTATTTATGCCTCCAGCACAATCTGTATTGTTTTGTTTCATCCAGAGTGTCAGGCAGTTGTTATTTACTCTTTCAGTTTAATCTCTTCCACAACATTTCAGCCTCTTAAGGTACCTCACTGGACCATATCACATATTAATTAGTACTGATTAATCATCAACACTCCCATACAAAGCAGTGACATAAACAATTTTTCATAGTAACTCTTATTTCTACACCAGTGTGTGTATAAATTCTTATTTTTTAACATACAATCTGAATGCCAAGAAAAAAATGCAGTATAACATTGTTTTAAACTCAAAATTAGCCTTAGAAACCACGAGCCAAATTTACTCCTGTGATGTACAGTCTGCAATGAAAGGAATCTTGAGCACAGGAGATTGTTCCTTTGATATCTGAAAAAAGGCTTTTAGAAATCCTCATTGATCAAACTGTCACTTACCAAAGATGATTTCTTATTTAAAGTATGGAAAATACCCTACATTTCTATAAATATGTAATGATGAATGATAATAAAAGCCTTGCTTTTCTCACCCACACACTAAAAAGATTATTCTGTAGAGGTCTGAAGACACTTAAAAAATTCCAAAATTACCCAACAGCTGCATATTGAATTTACTCATTGAATATGAGTAAATGAATAAATGTTCAAAGTTTTCCAATACACACCTACCTACTGGAAATGCTGTGACCATTTCCCTCTAAAACCAAGGAAGATTCCAGCCCAGGCTCTGGGCTCTGTACACTGGCACAGGTCTGACTACCTGATGAAAATGTCATTATTAACAGCCTTCCAAAAGGTGTCAGGAATGTTGAAAAACTTACAGTGGCTTCATTTCAAATAGTCACAATAAAGCCACACACATACTGAAGCACCACAGAGGCAAAACTGTGGTGATTCAGGCAGGTTACAACAACTTCCTACAGACACAAACATCGTTACCTTTTCCTCAGTTATGTTCCCTCAAGGAGAAAAGCCAAGACTAAAGCATAACAAAATCAATACCAACAGAGGTATTTGGCAAACTCCTGATTTATGCCTACCTGGCAAAAGGACTGGTTCCAGTTTTTTAATCCTTGGTTCTGCTGCTGTATTTTCTTCAGCCTGAAGGAAAAATAAAGAGAGTTTACTAAAGAAGGACAACTTTACAGTCAGACACAAGTCTAATCCACTTGTGCAAAGGAGAAAGTTCTTCTAACTTAAAAAGCTGATCTTAAGGAGCTACAATCCACTCATAGCAACAGTTCTGAATATTTTTGCATGCATTTAACTTTGTACCAGAAGGACAATAAAATATTTAAAGTACTCAGGTTTAACTAATCAAGTAACCCAAGCTGTAACAAGCCACAGGATGAACTAAACGCACTTTGGTCTGATATTCATTGTAGGCTCAGAGCCTACAACACATTTCACACAGATATGGACCCTGAAGTTTGCAAAAGGCTCTCTACCAACTTTTACTGTGCATGACTTTCCAACATGATACAGATTCCCAAGAAAGCAAGGCCTAGAACACATATGTGTGCACTTGCACTTCAATTTCACACCTTAAAGGTATTTCTATAGAAAGGCTGTAAACTTTGGTGAAATAACCGCTGGTTCCCACAATAACAGCAGTATCACCATTCCCCAGGGCTGGGAATACCCAGAATCGTATTACATCGACATTTCAATTTTACTAAAAAAAGCAAAAATGAGTCAACATGTCAAACGTGTGGCTGAAAAGGTCCTGCCTTGCCTGAAATAAATAAATAACTGTGTGTCAAGTGCGCACCCAGATGACACAAATAACCCTGGTGGTTCTGGGCACCGCTGGCCCTCAATGCGCTACACACGCACTACTGCTCTACATACACTTGATAGACTTTGTTTTCTTATTTACACCATCAAACAGGTTTCAAACGTGAAGCGGTGGCTCCAGCTCAGTTGTTCGCACAAGGGACAAGCACCTTTCTCCTCCTCCCGCCCCGCGCCGTCCCAACACCTGAGGGGATTCCCGCAGCTCCCCGACCCCCCCTAGCCCGGGGGGTCAATGAGCCTTTGCCGTGCCCGCTCCGTGCCCGTGACCCGAGGCCGAGGGGCTGCAGCCGGACCGGGGCTTTTGCCCGTTTGTCCCGCGGGCCCCGGGCCCGGCAGCTGCTCCGCAGGTGCCGCTCGTTCGCCCCGGGCCGGGACCCGCGGCGGGCACAGCCCCGGCCGGGCCGGGCACGGAGCGCAGGGCGGCAATGGCAGCGAAAGGCGGTTACCTGAGGCAGAAGGTACGACTTGAAGGTGGGTTTGGGCGGCTTGAGCGAGAACATNTTCAGCCCCTGCCCGTACCCCGCCCGGCGGCTCTGTGGCTGCGGGGCACCGGCCCCGGCCCCGCTTGCGGCCGTCCCAAGGCCCGGGGCAGCCGCAGCCCCGGCCCGGGCCTTCCCGAGGGAACCGGGGCCTGCGGGGGGCGGATTCCGGAGCAGAGCATTCCCGCGCTCGGGGCCTGCAGAGTTTATTGACACCCAGGGCTGTGTCGGGTCAGTGGTAAAAATGCAGCTGCAGCACCTCCAGGGAGAGGGTGAGACACAGGCACAGGTTGCCCAGGGAAGCCGTGGGTGCTCCATCCCTGGCACTGCTTGAGGCCAGGTTGGATAAGGCTTTGAGCAACCTGGTCTAGGGGGAGGTATCCCTTGCCAGGGGACCTGGAACTGCATTGTCTTTAAGGTTCATTCCAACCCTTTAACATTCCATGATTCTGTTCCTATGGAGTTATTCCACTGTCCCCCCTTACACGAGGTGTACATGTTACAGCCACGGGATGTATGTGATGGGTGGGTGATGCCCACACTGCAACCCTGGCTGCTGGGGCTGGGTGCTGATCCCACACCCCTGTAATTCCCTCTAAGCTTTCCAGGCACTTGTGGATTGCTCACCTGAGCTTCTTCAGAACATGGAAATGACACAAGCACTCTTGTAAACTGCCCAGATCCACTGGTGGCTTTTGACAAGTGGGAAACTGAGTAACTACTCATGTTTGCTTAGTGGCCCATGGCACCCACAAGGGTCTGTACTGCAGGTGTTTTCCTGAGCACTGACTGCAAAGAACTTGGCATCCACACTGGAAATATCTTCTCCAAGAAGCAACAGTTTGGATGGAATTGTGGTTCAATGGAAATCCCTAGACTGGGACTACACAGTCCATCAGCTGTGAGATCTAAGACAGCAGGAGAGTCTGGGTTCTAAAATGGCCATGACATAAAGATATTAAAGAAGACTCCAGAAAAATACACATTTTTAGACACAAAATTACACATGCAGCAGCCAGGGGCTTCCTTCAGTAATAGGAAACACATTACATTGCATTATAGCCCCTGGGATTTTTGGTGAAGTCAGAAGGTGGGTGTTCAGTGAAAGAACAGACTTTAGGGCACAGTCTGGATTCCACAGTGTAGATGAGATGCCCCACTGATGCCAGCAGGAAGGTTTGATTCAACAGTGAGGAGGGAAACAATGCCCTGGCACCTGCCAAGATTGAAGAGAGCAGCTCATGTGCATTTAATACATTTAATGCAGCCCAGGGGGGAGCACCAACAAGCACCTCCAGGACAGAACACTGCCCTTGGACTTTAAAGTCAAGAAGATAAAAACAATCCCACTGGGTACTTTTTAAAACAAATGCACCTCCCTGCACAAAGGCCCCATTTTATTTGGTGTTGGCAGCCAGTTCCCTTTGCTTTATCCTCTAATTTCACACATACAATTTTTATTTTATGCTGCAAACATCATTGTCTAAGTGGCATTACTGAGCCTGGCATGGTCTCAGGCTCAGCCCCTGTTTGTTTTATAGTGCCCTGTGCTGCAGATGCTGCTGGTGGTGTAGAGTGTCAGGTAGTGCTGTGAGAGCAAGTCACAGTTCCTCTCCTGCTGCTGACTTATCCCTTTCACAGTCTACACCCCCATGATATTTGGTAAGTGAGAAATATTGTGAGACTTGCCTTCATCCTTATCCTTCTTTAAAGTTTTTGTTCATATACAGAACATGATTGAAAGGGAATTAAAATCAGAGAAGGGAGAAGAGAAAGTGAGAGGGTGAGGAAAGCAGAAATTGCCCAAAGCTGCAAGACTTGAAATTGCATAAAATAAATTTGCCAGTGATATTAAAAATTACAATTATTTATGCTCCATCAGAATGACAAGAATGTTTCTGTATCAGCACAGAGCCTGCTGAGGAGTAGCTGCAAAAGCAATCTCCCTCCTGAGGGAATGATCATAGGATAGCACAAATTGCCATTAAAGACTGCACTGACACACTGAAATTGCAGAGCTGTTCTGAAAAGGAACAAACAAAATCAAAACTAAGCTCTCACAAGATTTGTGAGGATTGTTCTTGGAACTGGTTGCAAGTTGCCACTGGAAGAGTTTTATGCCAGTGGGAAAAAAAAAAGCTGATTTGACAAAAGTACTTTGGAGGAACAAGTTAATTGTGTCACAACTTGCAGTGGATGCAGACAGGCAGAGCAGGGCAGGCAGGAAAGGCAAGAGGGCAGATAGGGCAGGGCAGGCTGGGCAGGTGTGGGGATGGTAGGGTAGGGCAACCTCTGGGTGTCCTGCCCCCTTTCTGGCAATGCCCTCAACTACCTGCCCAGCTCTTGCCAGCCCAGCTTTCCCTCACTTGCTCACTGGCTTCAAACAGTTCTGCTAAGCCCCAGGTTTCTGAGAATGCCTTTGTTCCATGAGAACAGTCTTGAAAGAACAGTGGGACAACAGCTGTGCAACAAAGCCAGCTGTACTGCAAAGACTGCAGATGTCTATTTTAATCCTTGTTATTTTTAAAAAAATATTCTTTTACTCAGTACAGTTGTTCTCCTTGCCTCAGCCTTGTTATTCAGTGATATCTCCTGTGTGTTTACTCTTGCCCAGCAGCCTGGCCTGCTCTCCTGGTGGTAGCACCCCCATACGCTGTGTTTTTATGTGCAGCACAATTGTTACAGTGAAGATAACGATCTCCTGAGCTGTGGCTGTGGTGCATTACCTGCTGTAATCACTGCACATCAGATCAGGCATCTTCCTAAAAGTTCTGGTACAGCTTCACAAGGCAGCTCTGTGGCTGGGGAAGTACTTTGGCTTGTGCAATGCATGAGGGCTGGGGTTAAGTCAGAACAGATTTTCACAATGGTCCCTTTTGATCTCTCAGCAGATTAGAGAATGGCTTTCATTACACATGTTCAGGAACAGGTTAGACCACCATCTGCCACTGCTGCTGTTGACAGAGCTGAACTTGGCTCAGTGCAATGATCTCTTCCAGGCCTGTATTTCTATGGCAACTCACATGTTTTCAGAGCTGTCTGTAGTCTGCTTCCATCATTGGTTTGAACAAAAAGACATATGTGTTGTCTGATTTCACAGCTGAGCTATGTGCCCGGAGCTACAACAAGACTGCAGAGTCAGGATTCACTGATGAAAGTCTGTTCTGTTTTTCACTGGAGGTGTTATGGTTTATTACTTCCCCTGGGCACCTCTCTACCTGTGCACTCAGAAGTGTGGGGCTTTGGCTGGGGAGGAATCCACAGGTCTGTATAACCCCTTAAAGAATAGAAACATTACGCTTTAAATTTGTTAAACAGCTGGGAAAAAAATTGTCTTTCCAGAGTGTCCTTGATGAAGATCCAGGAGAATAATATTTAAAATGCAATTATTTACATAAAACAGCAATTTTGACAGTCTTGGCCAAAAATACACACAAGACATATAAACTATGCAGAAGTTTTAGTTTCTTGAGGTATCTCAGAAAAAAAGTCTTCTTCAGACTGTAGGTACCTTTAGTGTGGAGATTAGTGATATGGAATTTTGCTATGTCACGTAGGGGTACATTTCTTGTTAATCATTATGGAGGTATTTCTTGCCTGCAGTTATTTGGTGCTATTTGTCAGTACAATGTTCTGCCTTGGCTTGGACTATCTCACCCATTGGATTACTGGTGCTTCTAAACTAGAGTCCAGCCTTTCCCCATGGCCATTTCTGAAGGCTGTTGTTCTGCTCAGCTTGCTGAGCACAGCAGTCCAGTTTGGGCACCAAAAGGGAGATGCTTACATTTAGAATCATGCAGGATGAAGCACTGCAATTCGTGGGGTTTTCATGTTGCAGAGATAAAATAGGAGCAGGCACAAATTACACAACCCCTTTTTCCTTAACTTCAACACCAAGCACAATGTGGATATGGGGACAGAAAAAAAGTGCAAAGAATATTTTAAAGCCTATTATCAAGGCATATTTTACATCCCTTGTAAAGATACAGGGCAGCAACTGTAAAGTACCACTTCACCATAGCAAGTTTTGTTTCTGCAGATAAGGCTCAAAGTTGAAAAAACCCAAAAGAAAATCACAGTTTAACGAAAATCACAGTTTTAAGAAAATCTGTAGCCTTTGTCTCATTTCTCCCAAGGCTTGTGGTTTGTCAGCCTATAATCCAAACTACTTCTGTGTACTATTTTTTGACTACCCCAACCCCCCAGTCCCTGGCACACACTGAAATGGCCTTTAAATGGCCACATCAACCAGGTCCTCACTCGCTTTGGCCTTTCTGTCTGATGCTGGATTGTGCTGGGGGCCCAAAACCCAGTGAGTGCTGCATGTGGAACATTTGTCTGCAATGGCTGCAGTGAGATGCAAACAGCTCTAGGGCTAATGTAGGTTCCCAGCCCAGTAATCAGAGGTTAATTGTCATTGCTGGTAACAGGCCACAGGCTTTCTGCTGACTTTGTAAGGCTGCTCTGTCTGAACTTGCATTAACCTGCCTGAGCTGTCCCTTTGTTTGTTTAGGTGTGAAAGCCATTTTTCTAGTGACTAGGAAATTCAGGTGTATTTGTAGGATTTGAATGCCAGTGATGAAAAATAAGATGTAAAGTTTATAGTAAACATGAAAATGCCCCTAAGAATGCAAAAAAAAAAAGAAACAAACAATATCAAGACCATGCTCACCCTGGCAGAGGACCTGGGATGCTGACAGCTGACAGTGTTTCCTCACTATCCCACTGCAGCCACTCTCAGCCCTAGGGGATCAGTGCAAATGTGAACATAACATTCAAAAAAGGGGATAGAGAGAAGGAAGTGTGCATAGATTAATTTTACCTTATTAAGGATTTTTTTCCTCTAGTAGTATAATAGTATTCTTTTCTCTCTTCTCTCCTGTAATTAGATTTAGACTAGTAATAATTCATGTATTAGACTGTTAAAATTTGTTACACTAATAATAAATGACTTTACATTCAAGATGTGTCTCCTTTTTGCTCATAGCAGCTGTTGAGTGTAATACCAGTTCAGCTACAAGTGACCTGTTGGACAGGGCAGTGCTGCAGAAGTGGGACCTCAGCTCTGTGTGCAAGTGATGCTGTTGCTCTGAAAACTCACCTTCTCACATCAAGGGTTTGGCAGCAAACTGGCTCTGTATCAGCAGGTTCACTGCCCAGAGCACCCATAACAGAGCAGTCCTGCTGATCTTGCAGATGAAATACCTTTCTATTATTAACATCCTTGGCCATGCACCCTCCACATGTTCCTGTTCTCTGACAAGGCCTTGAAGATACTTGTATCCTTTTTATTTTTATTTAGAAGGACAGATCAGTATTTTGCCAAAGATGATAGTCCAGAACCTTGGAAAGCATCCAAAGAAGCAGCATGGAGAAACCAGAGTTAGAAGGTTTCAATGGCTACCAGAATGAATTAGTAAATAATATGGAAAATGGACTTTCTTGGTTTTCAGGTATTGAAATCCAGCATCTAAAATGGAAAGAGTGACTGCAGCAGGAGAAGTTGCAAGACCAACATTAAGCCAGTCCCTGAATGATGCAATGTAAGAGGGGGTAGTTCATGGTAGGGTTATGAACCTGCCTCTGTGAATATTACAATTAGTCACCATGTTTAAAACATTTGCCTGGAGGGAAAGGGAAATGTCTGTATTGCAAGATACTGTAAGGTGAACAAATTCAAATTACCTCAGTGTAATATCTCTGCACAGACATAGCCTTAGAGTACAGACTCTTTAGGCTTGACCTGTTCAGGAGAGGTCAAGCACATAATAAATCATGGCAATGGAATCCACAGTGACACTGCTGTGAAGTCACCACATCTTTAGCAGTATGGGGGGGATACCTCCTCCTGAAAAGCAGTATTAAACATGCCTCTTCAGCAATGCAAATCCTCTGCCTGCATCCTTTCAGCCAGTGTTCAAGGAAGCATGGAGGCAGACATGCAAATGTGTTGGTCAGTATTCTGTTTAGGGAGCTCCAAATCTACTACTGCTCTTCTATACACATGCAAAGCCATATTTAAATCTTATTGAAATGGCTGTATGTCTCAAATGACTCTGCCAAGGCCAGGATGGTTACTCCCCATTTAATGGCAGAGAGGTTGCCATTCAGTTCATGCTGTGCAAGAGCTCAGAAAATATCCAAACCTCTGAAAATCTTCCTCGTATAGAGATTTTTATGGAAAATTACTGGTAAGTGTTAAGAAAGAAACTGTGCTTAGAAAATGTCCAGCCCATGTGCTGCATAAGAAGAAACAGATAAGTGAAGTGGTTTGATACTATAGTGAAAAAATTGTTATACTGAATTAATTTACCGTATTTTTCATGTGTTTCTTTATAAATATTTTTACACAAAGTAAATAAATACAAAGGTAAAATGTTTCTGTTTGAAGTCTACATGCTGTCAGATAAATTTTCAATGTAAATGCTAAAAGAACTAGGTGGACAAAAGCATGATTAACACACATTTTATAAAGACAATGTAACAAGAGGTATGCACCACACTGTATTCCATTCCAGAATGCATCCTGCTTGTTTAGCACAGTGCTGAAAAGCTGCATCCCTTTGTGCTTGGTAATGAATCCATTTCTGGTGAATGTGCAGGCAAACAAGAAAAAGGCATTGGCAAACTGGAGGCTATTTTAACCACATATACACAATGGCTATGTAGTTGCACAGAACGGTAACACAGAAGTAAACATGAAAGTGAAACAATTTCAAATGTCATTCTGTTTTTACAAAATGTCAACTTCCCTAAAGTTGAAGAAAAGAGAAGCCCACGTGAAAAGAAAAATGTCAACGTTGTTCCAACAGCAGTGAAACCACGAAACCTTCTGGTAAAGCCAAGCCAGCAAAAATCCACAGTAACTGATGACTTTCAGATATGTCTCTGCACTTGCCATGATCATTCAGTTTGGTAACAGTACTTCAAGGTATAAATATGGATGGAGTATGAAAATAGAATACAGACAATAAAAATCAGATGCCATGAATGCATTGTAGAGTCTTCCATAATTTTGCATTTCAGAATGCTGTGAGCAGCATTATCAAAGAGAACACTGAGACCTGCACACTGTGGGGCTGGTGATGAGTGAAAAAAAGAAATCATGTCTTTTCAAAATAGTATGTGAGTAAGTCCTGATGGTTACTGAGTTCAGCATAAACCTTTGGTCAGTACTCTGTGAACAGGTAATATCCCTTTAACTCAATTTCTTTCTTGTCTGTTCAATGGTAAGGATCCCCCTGCAAAGAGAGGTGCTGAATATTTGGGAAATCCAAATTCCCAGAAGTTAAAAAGGAGGAATGAGGTAAATAACATCATGCTATTATGAAGAGAACTATCAAAGTTAGTACTCAGAATGCCACTGTTGAGGCAAGTGTGCTGGGCAAATCTAACTATAAACGTGGATTTCCAGTCTTAGTCATCAAGGGATGCAAAACACTTCTGTTGTAAAGACTTTTTTCTCTTTTGACATTTGGTTTTGAAATTTACTCAAGAAAATGTATAGAATTTATATTCTCTTTTGGAATATTTATCTTTTGTTTAGACTGACTCCTAGAAACTGCTCCTTGTTCCTGAGGTTTTGTCATAATGACACTGCAAAATGAAAGATGAATTTGTCACAGCAAATTTGCTTCAAGCACAGATTGGCTACATTTTGGTCTCTCCTGATCAGAACACCTTTCCTGTTTTGTTTTGATTTGTTTGCCCTTGCAGGCATTTAAGAAAAGCCAGATTCTTATTCTACATGGACTTCTATTGTAATCCTAATTTATACAAAAAACTAATGCAGATCTTGGATTTGTATTATTAAAAACTGATAATACAAACATTTTGAAGCAATGATCACTGTTTTTCAACAGTTTAAGGCTGTCAGCATGTTTGGGGTGGGGATAGATATAATCCTGAAAGCAAGATTATGCCACTAAAGTTCAAGGACAGGTTAAGAACACATCTACACATGGTTTTCTGGATCGGATTTCTCCCAACACAACTATATTTTGCCACTCTGACCTATTTTAGTGCATGAAAACTGTTATGTTGTGCCATTCTGAAGGGGAAGCTAAGCAGCATGCATGAAATTAGAAATGAAGAAGGAGACTGCATAATTTTTCTTTGCCTCCAACAATTTTGTTTTGATTTGAAAAACACCATGGCCACAAGAAACCAGCTGCATATGTCAGGATAAAAACTAAGGCTGGTTAAAAATTTGTTCAGTTTAAGAAGTCTTCCAATAAAAATGAAGAAAAAACATTATCTAAATTATTACATTATAACATAGTCCTTCCTCTAAGAGCTTTTATTAAGAGCTTGCCAGTAAATGAGCTTATGAGGGAGGTTGAAAGGGGACAAAGAAAGATTTGTATTCTCGGCATCTGTGGACTGTACCTACTTTTTATCTGCCCCTGAGAGAACATCTCCCTTTCACCCAACTCAGCAGCATTTATTTAAGAACAGAACATATCTCTATTAAGTTTAAAAGAAAAGAAACAAATATATCCAAAATTCTTCCTTATGAATTAATTTTCAAATCCATATTTTGTTCAAATAGCTGTGCTGCTTTCTTGTCTGTCAGTAAAAGAGGGGCCACAGGCCACTTTAACATTCAGTTTCTGTGGATGCATTTTCTTGCCTAGTTTTCTGTTCTTCTGTTGCACTGCCAAATGCTACCACCAAATTAGTCACACTGCTGGCATGTCCTGGTCTATTTAATTTGTCCTTCACAGACTTGGCTTTCCGAGAATGGCTGTGCAAACTCTTGGAGCGCACTGATGGGAACCCAGGAGTCCTTTCTGGCTTTACTGACAGTAAATTCTCTTTCTCAGCCTTGGTGGGGGCAGGCATAGGGGTGTAAGAGGCACTCATACCTGCTTCACCAGCATTATCATCATCTGTGTCCAGCTGTAACTGCTTCTCCTCTGCTTGCCTTTCTGCCTCAGAGATAAGCCCAGGGTATTCTGGGGGCCGTTCTTGAGAAAGCTGCTGCTCAACTTCGTATTTCCACTCTGTGGCCCACTGTTCAATGGTGGAAGGGCACACCTGATCCATAATGGTACTGTACTCTGTGGTCCAGTTGTTGACACCTCCAACCAGCTTCCCACCTTGTGCAAAGATAAAACTCCTTGACTTCATCATCGTGGTTTGACAAGCACTGAAAGTTTCAGGAGGAAAATAGCGCATTGCTTTAGATTTGTCCAGGGGATAAGAGATGGTTGCTTCTAACTTGGTACGTTCTACTTTTAACTGAGTGTTCTGAAAATCTGATCCTGCTACTGACTGACTGTTTGTAACAGCATTCATCTGGTTTATACTTTGAGGAACCATTCCATCACTACTGAAAACCCCCTGCTTTTCATCCCCCAGACCCTCTGAACCAGAATGGGGTCTAGAATCATTCTGTGCAAATTCTGATGTAGATTTGCTGTGATCTGCTGTGGTGACTGCATTAGCACCAGGGGTATGGAGACCTGTGTGATGTTCTGGAAGCAGCATCTTTGGGTCTGCTCCATCTTCTTTGGTACCAATAGAATGGGCTTTTCTACGCATGGCTGGTGACATGGGAGCAGAGCTGTCATCGAAGGTTAACAACTCATCGCCACTGATGTGGTATCTGTACATGCTGTAGCCATCAGAGCTGTTGACACTGCTTTGCCTCAGGAGATAAGCAGCATCACACTCAGACGAAGCCCGTGAGCGGGTGTAGGTCAGCTCGGATTTGTCAACACCTGCCAGCTTCTCCAGGGCATTCACCATCCGCCCAGACAGCTCCTCCAGCTGAGACAAACGAAGGTCGACTGTCTGGAGAGAAGCTTTCATAAAATGTTCTCTTTCATTCACTTCTTCGAGCCTCATAGCCATATTTTCAACTCTGTTGGGTATAAAAAGGAAGCAGAGAACAGAACTGTAGAATGGTGCAGTAACACAGCACAGGCACCCAGCTATGATTTCTTTCCGAGGCAGAATTCTGTGGTGCATAGCATCTTTTTTGCTATGAGTAACATCACAAGCATGTGCGTTTTCTTGTTATCTGTGCTTCCTGTACACCATATTTGAGGGCCATTTGAACTTTGCCCTTATTTA
>VYZS01055789.1:0-11627 GCA_013400695.1 Neodrepanis coruscans
CCAGTGCCACCATCCCCTCATGGTGGCGTGGAACTAGATGGTCTTTAGGCTTCCTCTAACCCAAACCATCTGTAATCCCATTATTCTGTGATTACTGAAAGGACAATATCCACAAGCAGAGATGCTGCTGCAGCAGCTGGTGAAATTTCCCGTGCAAAGGGGAGATCCTGCCATAGCAACTGGTGAAAATTCCTGTGTAAATATCAGTGAGCCCAGCAGGAAAAGGAGCTCAGAAGCTTCCCAGCCAGGTCGGGATGTTCCCCATGGCTGCAGATCCTTCTGGGCAGCACCTCCCCACTGCCCTCACAGACTCACACGGACATGTCCAGCAGGCTCCTCTTTATTACAGCCTTGCCAATGCACACAGAGAAAATGTACCGTACAAAACCCACGGGTTTTACATTTAGACACCCCTCGGTTTCATGTCTTAGGCTTTTTTATTTATCTTCATTTCTTTCTTAAATTCGAGCCTAGTAAAGAATAGAACTTTTACCAGTGTCTTGTCATCAACAGCATCTAAACATTGGTGTGGGCAGGACAGGTTTCAATTCCAGCTGCTCTGCCTTTTGCAGCATTATCGCTGCTGACATCATGTAAAGCTGAGGAGTTTGAGGAATTTATTTTTTTTTAATTCCCCAGAAACATTCCTATTCAGAGATGACACTAACATAATGTAAGAAATACAAAAAAAATTTTAGAAATAAACTGTAAGGTCTACAAGACAAAGACTAAAAATGAACTAAACTTTGGTTGCTTTCATGAAGAGCTTTAGAAAAGATCCTACTTTCAGCTTTGAACTAGGGAGAAGTCCCAAATACAAATGTTCTGCATTTCTCCCTTTGCACAGCTTGTGCAAAGGAAATTGTGTCCTAGGGACAGAGAGAGCCACCGTGATGTTTCTCATCAGAGGGCTCCTTTTCCCACTTAATTCATTCATGTTGTATAAGAAGAGGTGATTTTCAGACATTAAATTTAGATTGTCATGAGTAGTAGTAAAAGCACTTGATCTCACTATAAATATGCCTTGACAATTAAAAGATAAAATAATTCCTAAAGGTCTAATAGTCTGTTGTTATAGAATATGCTGTAGTGGGAGACAGTGACCAGATAATGAGACAGTAGGTTTCTCAGACTCAAAAGGATTACACAAAATAAAGCAAGCCTAATCTTTTAAGAGATCATTCCCTAAAACTGGGTCAAAAAATGCAGCCTTCCTTTGCCAGCAGTTATTAAAACTGAGAAAATCCTTCTTGATAACAAAGTGTTTAACAGGATTTCATAGGAGAGATAAGTGCACCAGAAGATATTCAGTTATAATTAGGAATGCTCATTGATTTACTCTGTTCTAACCACTAGGGGTTTGTCAAGACTGTTCAAAACACTTGATAAACTCACAGAGATTTCCTAAGTATGTAGTTTCCAGATAATTTTACATTATCTGGATCTGAGGTGGATGCAATCACCCCAGTAATAAAGCCAGCTACTTTTCTGTGCTCCTTTTACCATTGTCAGGAGGGAAAGAGGTGTTTGTGTTTCCAGGCTGAAGTTCACTGCTTCCTCGGGCGTGAAGATGGAGCTCAGCAAGGTCAGACGGAACCGACTTGGATTTGTCTCAAAAAGCCAGAGTGAAGGAGGATGAAGCGTTCCATCCAAGGAGAAGAGAATGGCAACATGCCCCTAATCAGAGCACTAGTGCCTTGCCTTTGGATATTTGCTTTCTAACTGTAGATTGGGAATCCTCTCTGTGCCAAGAGAGCTTGTGCAGTCTCTATCTTTGGAAGTTTTCAAGACCCAACAGAATAAAGCCCTGAGTAACCCACCTTGGTCTCCTAACTAATGCTTCTTGGAGCAGGAGGCTGGACTAAAGACCTCCCTAGGACCTTTCCAACCTGAGTTATTCTATGATTCTATTATTTTCATCTATTTTACATCTATCATCTTTGGCTTTCTTCAGATATCAAATTGATAAAGACTAGGCTTGAAAGTTCATTTGCATAAAGCATGGCCAGAAAAAAGCTGTGAGTTTGTATGACTGAGACGTGACTCAGCCAGAAAGAGGTAAAAATTTCTGTATGAGATGAAAATATCATGAGAGCTCTTAAAAAAATATTAAAAAAAAAAGGGGGTGAGGAATTACAAGTCTTTTGAAATACATATCATAGGCCTATACGTGTTTGCAAAACAAACTGGAACTGCAAAATACCTACCAAGACACATTTAAAGCACTACAGCCTCCAGTGTCCTGCATAATAAGGGCCAAGATGGCTTTGGGACACAGCCTCCACTGGCTGCAAGGTTATATATCGTACAATCTAAGCTGCTCCTTCATGTCTCCTTCAGACATCTCTCCAAACGTGTCACTTTTTTCCTTCATCAGTCTGAAGATGGCAGCCAGCTGTTCTCTCTGAACCCTGTCAAGAAGAAAAGGAGAAGTAGGAATAGCCAGTCCCCAGAAGGCACTTGAAGCAAGAACATCACAGTCAAACGAAACGCGGAGCCAAATGCAGGTCACTGTACAAGCTTTACTGGATGCAGGAAATCTGCCCATGTGAGATAAGACAGAGATGGCATCTGGTTCTCCTTCCTCCCCTTTCCCATCTAACCCACCATCCTGCAAGTCTTTCCACAGTTCCTTAAATATGGAGATAAACCAGACTGCTTTAACACTAGCTTTGGAGTTCCTTGGGGCTTATCTATGCTCAAAGTTTGAAGATAATTCAACATGTGGAATTTCATAAAACCTACATGTCCCAATTTAGCAGATTCCATAATGAACCTGGATTAAGATTCAACAGCACGGTGTCCTTTCATTCTGTAATGAGAGTATGTAGATACAGAGTAATTCAGGAATAGCTACTAAATTTTAAATGCATATCCCACCAGACTACGTCCCAGTATGGACATGACTGTAATCACCCAGTGGAAGATAAGACAGATAAGACACAGATATTAATTTGGTTTCATTTGAATTTGTCTGTCAATGTCAAATGGTGAGGTGCACCCAAGGAGCCAGTCCAGCAACAAGGTAATCTTTGTGTGTGTGGGCAGAATCTGACCAGTGGACCATCTACCTCATCTTTCCATCCATAAAAAGTCCCACGGTAGGTGATTAACATCCTTCTTCCCATAACAGAGAATATCCTGATTTTTTCCTACCCTGAAGCAGTTAACCATTGTACATGAAGACTGGTATCTATGACAGGGCTTTGTTTGGGAAAGCTTTACAGGAGGACTTGTACTAATCATACATCTACTGGTCATCACCCAGGGATACAGGAGGGTGGGCAGCACAGGAGTGTCATCTGTTCACAGGGCAGGAAAAAAAACAGACCCTGGCTAAAGCAAGATCATTTGCCTATTTTTTGCTATTGCAATTAAAATGTATGGTCATTGGTAAGGCCAAACATATCCCAATATTGATGTGGGATCTTTTGGTTATGAAAGCCTGGATTTGTCTGTTTCTTCTGTAATGTTTTGTGCTCACACGAAGAGCATCCAACTGCCCTTTCTGGACGAGAGGAAGGGAAGCAGGGTCATTAGTAATCAATATTTTATTTTAGATCACTGCTGGGCACCAGAGGGCACGTTGCCAGTCTGGTGTGGAGGAATTCAATACACAACTTGGCCTCCTGTGTCTGCAGTGCACACATGCTGGGAGTGCTCCACGTAGGTCTACATCCCTCACTCATTTCAGACATTAAAGCTGCTGAAACCTCCCCAAAGGCCCCTTTTCTTGTCTCCAAAAATCAGGACCATGGAAAATATTTACTCTGTTTTTTTTGAGGACAACATCAATGTGTTTTGGCTCTCCCCTCAACTTTAAATATCATGACTGTGCATTGGAAAAACAGAAAAAAAAGAGCAGTTACTGCTGTTACTTCTCTGTGCTACATAATCTACAACAAAGGGACAGCAAAACAAAGATAAAGAGAGAAAAGAGTCTGGGAAGGAAGAGTAAGGCATCACAAACATGAAACTGTGTTCAAAGAGGAGCTTCCACTATCAAAGATGACCTTGCAAAACAACTTTGTAGTGCTCCAGGTTGGGTTGTTTTTTTGGTTTGGGTTTTTTTGTGAGTTCAGATCAAACCTACTCTGTTCACAAGTAAAATTATTCTTTCTTCCCATAAGTGCTGCCCTCAAAACTACTTGGATTCAGGAGGTCAAACAGGATTTTACTTATTGCTGACAAAATAGATTAATTAAGGATTTTCAAAGCAGCCTAATTCTTCTTGATAGGCAATTGAATTTGCATACTTAGCTCCCTTGGGCTCTTTTTAGACATTTCAGTCTAAGACTTTTACAATTAACTGGACATTTGGAGCACTGAGCCATGTTAGAGCAGATCCCCATTTTAGGAACTGCTTGGCACCCGTGTCCACAGCAGCTGAAATCCTGGTCAGAGCTTTGCACTGGCAATTGCTCTGCAGACAAACAAGACCAGGACCCTGCTGCAACACTGTTGCTCCAGCAGAAATAAGGGAATATCCCTGATTTTCCCCTATCTGACTCTATTGTTAAGGAAGCCAGTGGAACCATTTATAGGGTAAAAGGCATAGGAGGACAGAATGTACCTCTAACCTAAAATCCAGATTTTCAACACAGATCTCTTGAGAAAGAAGTTACAAGCTGCTGGAGGCAGGGAGACCAAGCACAAACCAAATAAACTATTCAAAGGTTTATTGGACCAAACAAAGGCAATTTTTACAGATTCAAGCCACTAGAATTACAGTCCTTTGTATAAGAGCCACCATCAGATACAAAACAAACAAACAAAACAAACAAAAGTAAAAAATACCCAAACAGCCATTTGAATTGAAGAAATAGTTTGATTAGCAAAAACCTGGACTCAACTACAGACTTTGCTGGATGTACATATTGCCATGTAACTTAAACACAACGTATATAAGGCATTCTTTGCATAGTTGGGTGCTTGGGACACAGTTAGCCAGCCAGCACTGAGGGGAGCCAGTACCAGCAGGATGTTGAAGCAGAGGGTCCAGATGTGCCTAAATTCATATGCAAACCACTGAACACACTTGCAGTTGTCGGCTGGGAAGGGGCAGCCCAGCCTCTTCTAAAGCTGAAGCCTCCTGCTGTTCTTTAAATGAGCCCTTTTGTTAAGAGTTTGCCAACCCGAGGCGCTGGAAAGGACAACTGTGTACAAGGTTTCAAGTATTGTCTGCATAGGAATTAAAAAGGAAAAAAAAAAAAGCAGCCTGTTGGGTTTCTGATATGTTTGCAGCGTTAGCCAAGAGGCCATCGTCTGGCAGTGAAAGAGAAGCTTTGAAGGACATGTTCCCACCCAGCCTGGTGTTTCTGCAAATCACTAGAGGACTCAGACCCTCTTCTCTCTCTCACAAACCAACTGGGTTGGAGTTTAAACCTGTCATGTCTGAAGCAGGAATATGTGCCCAGCCAAATTCATCTGCTGTATGTGACAGAGCTGAGGGGCCAATGCTGAGCTCTGGCTCGTGTGGGCTAGCAAGAAAAGAGGGCACTAGAACAGCAAGCAGGCAGAGGAATGGGGACTGTGCCTCTCCCAGGACCCCCATTATTTCATCCTTAGCCAGAGGGAACCCCTGATGGCATAGCTACCCCCTTGGCTCTCTCCTCTTGGGAACTGGAGTAGGGAAAAGTGAGGATCCAGATATTTACAGCAGTCAAAATGTGGTCTCCTAAACCTCAGCCACAAGCAGAACAGCTTAACTATCAATCTTCATCACTTCTCAAGTCTCCTGTCCACCTAGAGAACCAGCACTCTGTTAAAATAACTACAGAAGAAAGATTTGGGTCAGTCCAGTCTGCCATCCCTCATGTGAACTCCACTTTGTCCCTCCACCCCTCAGATTAAAGCAGCTTCGTACAACATTTGAAATCACAGGCAGTTCCTACTCCCAGAAATAAAGAGGAGTTTGGCCCCAGGACAAAACAACTTGAGAGTCTAGTACAAGGTCCAGGCTGGTCTGGGAGAAGAGCTATGGTTTGCCCACCCCAGGAAAGGAACAACACAGATTTCATGGCCTAATACATGGTAACAAACACAATAGACTTGCTGCATGTTTACTGTTCACTTCGGGTTCTGTTTGGGGGAGAAGGAGGAAGGTATATCCCAGCCCCCCAGACACAACTCAAATCACTGCTTGGGCCCAGCCCCAGTCCATGGAGCCACACAACAGGATCTCCTCAAACTTGACACCAGGGGAGTTGTTGAAGAACTCAACTTCAGACCAAGAGGGGATCCCAAGTTTTGAGGGTTTATGGATTTCTCTTATGGGTGTGTTTGTTTGGTTGGTTTTGGTATTTCTCTCAAGCCTTTAAGGATGCCAAGGGATGCCTTTAGGAGGAGGCTAGGGACAACTTCATATAGTCTTCAGGTCTGCAAAGAGAAACAGGGAGAGAAATCATTTCAGTCATTTCACCCCTCAGGTTTGTTCATTATTATTCACATAAACGAGCAGGGGGAACACTCAGTGTGTGTGTGTTGGGGGGAAGGCAAGGCAACTTCCCCCCTCAGGGCAGAACAAACTGCTGTTTGGAAACCTCGTGCCTCTAAGAAGGACTTGCTTCAAAGTCAACTGCAGCAGGATAGTCGAAACCCAACTGGAAGTGTAAATCCTCTTGTCTGGCACCAATCTAAGTTACAACCCTTCTGACCTACTATGAGAGCTGGAGAAGCCCAACTAATTGGAAGCTTTCATTAGCTCCAGGGGTTACTGCCTCACTATCCTGTGCAGCCCAGATTCCTCTTCCCACCTGCAGCCAGATGAGTTGGGAATGAGTACTGGTTTCTCGGGGCAGTATTGACCTTTCTCAATCTTCCTACAGATGTGTCTGTTCAAGGGAAGGTGGTAAAAACCACAGACTCCCTGCAGGTCATGAGGCTTCCTTTTGATAGGAAGCTCTCCCAGTGTCCCAGAGAAGGAAGGTGAGATGATTAGATATGTTTTATGAATGGCACTCCCTCAAGGTCTTGCAGCATGTTTGTTAGCAAAGCCAGGGCTAAAAAACATGGTCTTGGCTTGAACCTTTCAGACACTCTTCCCTTACTGTCCCAGCATCTCTCATGGACATCCACAACAAGAAACACCTGACAGCAGGCTGGGCAGCTGCCCATGGACAGAGACCTGCACTGAGGGAAGCAGGTATGAGGCAGAGGGAAGCTACAACACACATTACCTGGGACCTTACAAACACGCACAGATGCACCCTGGCCTAATCCCTCCTGGATTCAATCGGGTTCATTGTGCATAACACCTGAATCACAGTGTCCCCTACTCCTGCCAGTAAGCAAGTAACAGCCTTGTTTCTTCCTCTCTCTTCTGCAAAATCTTGCCTTCTCCAGCAGCCTCCCAAGCGCAGCCCATGACCCGGATCCCAAGTGGGAGATGCTGGATGAAGCATCACGTGGGACCAGAGTTACTCAAGTGACGTTGCAGAGGCTCAGTGGTCGGACCATTAGGACAAAGAAAGGAAATTCTCCCGAGTGGATAATCGCTCTGCGGGATTCACGGTGCTGAGGATCGGATCATCCCGCTCAGGTCACGCAAGCATAATCAGATTTCACATGTGAGGGCCTAAGCTCGTTGCCACAGGGGCCCAGGAGGGGAGGTCCCCTCTAGCATGCCACAATTGGAGCAGGGAGGGATGGAGGACATAAGAGAGTCTCAGTGGTAGCCCCTGACAAAGATGCTCACTTTCAGCACAGAGCCAGGCTGACAGCTGGGGTGAGAAAGCCTCAAAACAAGCATGACCTTAATGGAGGATGTCCATCAAAGCCATAAATTCCCATCTGCAAAACAGGGATGCCCCCTTCTGCTCCCAAAGCAAGTTGTGAGGGCGATTAGACTTAAGGGCACAAAGCAGCTCTTCGTTGGGACATTTGAGCCTTATAATACCCCAGGCTGAGAAGCCCTGCGTTGCTGCCACAGAACCTAAAAGTCTTAAATAGCTTGGAATGGAGGCTCAGAGCACTGAACTACTGCTTATCCTTGGTTCTTCCCTCATTTCCATTCTTCTAAGTATCCTTTCCTGCAGCAGCACATCAATCAAGTCAGGTTAAGGTCTTCTTTTGCCAGGAGCTGTATCCTTTCTTCTGATATAGATTATCCAAATATCTCTGCTCTGGCCCAAGCTCAGGGCCAAGTCACTGATTCATATGACTTGTCAGCTGGACATGGTTCTGTGCAAGGAGTAGCAGGAGAGTAAGGAGCCCAGACAAAAGCAGGTCCTGGAATATGAGGGTGACTCAGAAACTGAAGGTCTCAAAGACTATGGTTTTCCTGAAGCATGAAAACTGTGTCCTTCTGGTGGCCTCAGAAGCATTCCCCTCACCCCAGCTCAGCTGTGGTATTGGCAGAAGGAATCTTGCTTTTGAGAGCAGACAGCACCACAGCACTGACAAACCAGGGGGGCTGCTGGTATTTCCATGTGCATTTATCTCTAATGAGTGCAAAAATCTGCAGCAGGTTAGGAAATCCTGTAGCCTATCCATAGACTATAGCCTTCCAAAGGAGAGTCCAGAGGGTCTTCTTGTAACAACTGCTTGTGCCCTTTCAGGAATGGTATCACTCAAAAAGATGGTTTTCAGAAGCATGGAGCATTCCCAGCTTCTTTCCCTTCCAGAGCGAGAAGGTGCTCAGCTTGTTGGGACCATCAGTCCTCTGGTCTGAAATCCTGTCAAGGAGGGCAGATGGCAACCTGGCTCCAGATTCTTCTCACTCCAGACAAATTAGGATTGACCCTTGAGGATCAAGAGCAGGGAAGAAAGGCCCTGAGCACTGGCCAGACATGGCAATGAGTGGTCAAGCTCTCACCAGGCAGTTTCTTCCCATCTTGCTGCAGGGGATGGTCCCATCACCACTGTCCCTGTTTCTTTACCATGGGGACAGATATCATCTCGTTTCTGGTAATGACCATAAGACAGTGTTGTCAAGGACTGAGGTATGGCAGGAAGAATTAAAGAGGAATGACATACTAAATGTAAGCTTTCTTGGGTGGGGTGGGCCCAGTTGCTTCAGCCAACCAGTAAAACACACAGAGAGAGGATTTAAATGCAGAACAGGGAGACAGTGGTTAGAAACGAGAAGAGTGGGAGAGTGAGAGGTACACAAATCTGAAATTCCTCCAGCAGGGCAGAGAAGTTGAAAGGTATGCTTGACTTTGGGAAATACCTCAGGAGCACCAGAAAGGCTATTGAGGCTGCCAGAGCTGGTATGACCAAGGACCACAAGTCCCACTGCCATTAGGACAGGGGCTGGTGAGGGATCAGGGGCTGTGTCACCTCCCAACCAGACCTTGCCCACCACTGTTTCAAGGCAGAAGCCTCCCACATTTCCCAGCCAGAGCAACAACAGCCAAAAATCCCAGAGCAAATCCAGGAAGGTGGCTTGGGCTCCCAGCCAGCTCAGCTGAGGGGTCACAACCACCTCCATCAGTCGTGTGCCCGTTCCCTTGCAACAACCCTGACCCCTAGACGACACCACAGCAGTGGGAAAAGCCATGGATAGGCCGGCCTGTGCTCTCCTCCATCGCTGAATGCTGTGATATCCCCATTTCCTGCAGCCCTCTGTCTCTCCTGGCTGCAGGGGAGCCACAGGAGAGGCAGAGCCAGGCTCCCACTGAATTAGCAGGCAGAGAACAGCCAGCTGCCCATGCTGCACAGGGTTAAGCATAAGCAGATGAAGACAAGTTGTGAGCGCTGGGTGAGGGAGACACAGAGAAGCAGCCACAAGCTACAACAATTCAGGACCTGAGCCAGAAGAAAACACCCAGGAGCTCAAGCAGAGTTGCTGTCTGAACTGAAATCTCATGCCAAGGCAGGGTCAGGGACTCATATGCTGCAAATGCTACGAGGGAGTTTGCAAACGTTTCCTCTCTGGGGCAGGAGAGAAGGAGATGGAGAAGGGGCTTCCTGGCCTCTCTTTCCCTGGTTTTCTGAGGGAGGCATCCTGAGCTGCTCAGTTTTTAAAGCTGCTGGGGATTCATGACTCAATCATGACTATAAATAGGGCCAGAGCTCCAGTTCACTGACATCTCATAGGTCAGAGGGCATTTTCCCTGGGGATATGGTGGAGGCAGGGAACTGCACCAGACCACCAGCAGTCTCCCTCCTCCTACAAGTGGACTCTGGAATCTATGGAGGAAGCACCAGAGGAGGGAGAGCTCAGCAGGGACACCCAAACACTGTGCCCTTTCCTACAAGAGGCAGGTGGGAGGGAAATGCCTCATGCACCGGGTGTTATGTGGCTGGACGTAGCCTTGCCCATGGTGATGGCCATCCCTGTAGGTGGTGGCCACAGTGAAGCAGTGGCCAGCCTGACCTGCAGAGTCCCATGGCCCTGCTACTCCTCCTCCCTCATCCTAGGACGACTATCGTGCTGCAGAAGATGAGAAGCAAACAAATAATACCCCCCCCCAAAAAAGCCCAAACTTACCAGCTTCCCTCATCCAAAAGAAGCACCATGCTGGACAGGACAAGACAGGACAGCACAGCAAAGCCACTGGGTTTGGGAAAGGTTAGCAAAAGAGGAGGGAGGAGAGGGAGGCCCAGATTTCATGCCATAGAGAGAAGCAAGCAAGCAAGCCAGGGTTATGTGACGGCAATGCAGGGGGTGGACAGGGACAGATGCCAATGGACAGCTCTCTCAAAATGCAACCTCCCTCAGCCCTGTCCACCCACTTCTTTTTGGAAGGCCGGTAGTGAAGTATTTGAAATAGGTCAACGTCTGTCAACACTCATTAAGCCCCTGCAGCTGCTTCCTGCCCTTGTGTGCTCCAGAGTTGTCATCACCAGCACTGTCTCATTCAACTTCAGCACAGTTGTCCCTCAAACTACAGCTGCAACCTTCCTTTGATCCAAGATGTCTGGGAGATCTTGGGAAAGGTCTCTCCTCTCTGCCATTCCCTATAGCCAGGGTCTTACTGAAACTCCAGGATCCAACTCTGGTTTTATTCAGTGCCTCTTAACCATTCTGAAACCAGCTGGGGAGTAGAGAGGTTTCCATTGCCAAATTACTACCAAGAAAAGGGCTGAGCATACGATTTACAGCCATTCAATTCCCCTTGCATAAATCCCAATTTGCAGTTGAACTTTAGGCTTAAACTCAGTCTGTGTTCAAGAAGTGTCACCTCAACCCGTCCATGGCTGGTGAGGAGGTGAGAGGGGAGTATTGAGAGGCAGGATGAGAGTTTGCACCTGGCTGTGCAAACTGTGCCCATTAGCCAGGGAAACTAGGTAGCCATCCCTACCTTCTCCTTGTTCTTTCAGAGGCTGACTGTGGTCTGGGGGATCACCTGCTCCATCTGTGAGTGTCCCTGCCAACAGCAGGGCATGTCTGAGCAGTTTGGTACCATTCACTCGGACCCTCTTCAAGGAGTCTGCAAAGGTGCTCTAGCCAAGGCCCCATGGGGCAACTCCTGGATCTTCACCACTCCCTTCCTCAATCCCAGAAACAAGAGGGTGGACAGAGAGAAGAGACCTTTCCACAGCCTGTCAGATGAGATCTGCTCTCTTTCCTCCAGCCAACACACCTAGTGAAGAGTGACAAGGACAGAGCACAGACAGCTCAAGCCCTTGGCATCACCAAGGCCAACAAGGTGTGTCTGGGACCTGTTTTGCCTTGGGGA
>VYZS01055796.1:9983-51646 GCA_013400695.1 Neodrepanis coruscans
GGGATGGTGAGCCGGGGGCGGGGCGGGCCCTGCTCGGGGAGTCCTCCGTGCTGCTGCAGCCCTGCACGATTCAGTGCCAGGGCCTGTGTCGTCTCGGCTTTGTCACTGGGTGGTTAAATCCCCTGCTTTCCCGCACTTCAGCCTTGCTCACCTTCACTGATCTCGGAAGGTGTTACTGAATGTAACCTCTCAGAAAGAGGCAGCAAAACCGCCCGTACCGAAAGCTTTCTGATGGGACCACTCGGTCAAGATGAAGTGACCGAGATCGTTGTGACCTGAGCTCTGTAGTCCAGTTGCGTGGTAGTCCCGTAACGTCAAATCTGACGGATGGTGGAGTAATGGGCTGGATTAGGCGGCATTTGCTGCCATTGGTGGACAACAAAGTGATTCTACATGTAAGAACTGATGCAGTAGGTAGGGGGTGTGTACATTCTTGCAATTTAAATAACAAGGACTGTATGTATGATATGATATGAAGGTTAGAGAGGAAGGGGCAGGATCATCATGACTGTCAAATGGAGGAGATGCTAGACCTTCCAAAGAGCCAACATTTCCCCTAGTCGGCAACGCATAAAATAAAAATGTAAAAAATGTAAATACTATTCTGAGTGGTCTTGCAATAAATTAAATTTTTAGTATAACTAACTGGTAAGTTTGATTGCTGGCCAAATGTTCCAGTGTCAAAGTTTGATGTTTAAAAAAAATAATTTAAAGCCTAATTTTAATTTAATTCCAACTTCTGGAATGAATATAATTTACCTACTCTTATGTTTTTCAGTAATACTAATTAGGGGAGTTAACAGTGTAACTGGTACAAAAGCCAGTTCTAAGTAAAATGTAGATGCAATTGCTAAATACTAGTGTAAAGATATTTACCTTGTGATATAGGCAAGCAAAAGTTAATCATGTGAAAATTAAGATAGAAGCTATTAGCAAAATGACAACCATGTTGTCTAACTGAAAACAAATCTCTGTTTCAGATTTTCTCCCCTTTATATGTGATGGGTGTTCAGGTGTCTTTTGGTAAGTTCATATGATCATTGAAGTATCTCAAGTTGCAAGAATCCCATAAGGATCAAAAAGTCCAACTCTCTGCTCCTCACAAGACTAAAACTAGACCATATGACTAAGTGTCATTCAGACACTCCTTGAACTCGGTCAGGTTTGGTGCTGTCACCACTTCCTTGGGGAGCCTGTTCCAGTGTCCAACCAATCTCTCAGTGAAGAACCTTTTCCTGATGTTCAACCTGAACTTCCAATGAGGCAGCTTCTTTCCATTTCCTGGAGCCGGTACTGTCACCAGAGGGGAGATCAGCACCTCCCAGTCTGCTGCCCCCCTTGAGGAAGCTGTAAAGCTGCAATGAGGTCACTCTCAGCCTTGTCTTTTCCAAGGTGAACAAACCAATTGACCTCAGCTGTTCCTCTGGCCCTTGAGGACCTTCACTATCTTTCTCACTCTCCTCTGGACACGCTCTAATAGTCTGACATCTTTACTGTATTATGGCACCCAGAACTGCTCACACTTTTCGCGTTGACTACTCAAGTGCACTGTAGAGTTGGGACAGTCGCTTCCCTCAACCATCTAGTGATGCTGTGCCTGGTGTACCCCAGAACACAGTTGGCTCTTTTGGCTGCCAGGGCATATTGTTGATTCATAATTAACTTGCTGTCAACCCAAACACAGGGATCTCTTTCTGCAGGGCTGCTCTCCAGCCTCTCATCCCCCAGTTTGTATCTATAACAAGGATTACATCATCCCAGGGNTCACTCTCAGCCTTGTCTTTTCCAAGGTGAACAAACCAATTGACCTCAGCTGTTCCTCTGGCCCTTGAGGACCTTCACTATCTTTCTCACTCTCCTCTGGACACGCTCTAATAGTCTGACATCTTTACTGTATTATGGCACCCAGAACTGCTCACACTTTTCGCGTTGACTACTCAAGTGCACTGTAGAGTTGGGACAGTCGCTTCCCTCAACCATCTAGTGATGCTGTGCCTGGTGTACCCCAGAACACAGTTGGCTCTTTTGGCTGCCAGGGCATATTGTTGATTCATAATTAACTTGCTGTCAACCCAAACACAGGGATCTCTTTCTGCAGGGCTGCTCTCCAGCCTCTCATCCCCCAGTTTGTATCTATAACAAGGATTACATCATCCCAGGGGAAGAATTCTGCGCTTGCTCTTGTTAAGTTTCATACAGTTGGTAACTGCCTAGCTCTCTAGTTTATCCAAAATCTCTCTGTAAGGCTTTGCCACTCTTGAGGGATCCACAGCTTCTCCTACTTTAGTATTGTTGGCAAACTTAATGTGTGTCTAGATCATTTATAAAACATTTAAGTGCTCTGGGGAACTTCGCTGGTAATTGGCCAGCAGCCTGATGGAATCACATTTATTATAACTCTTTCAGCCCAAACCATCAGCCACCCATTGTAATACAGACCTGTCTGACTGTGTGTTGGATGTTTTGTCCAGAGAAAGAGACTGTGAGAGACAGTGAAAAAAGCTTTGCTAAAATCCAAAACACCACATCTACTGGTTTCCCAAGGTCAACTAGATGGGTGATCTTGTCATAAAAGGGGGTGGCTAGGTATTTTTTCTTCTAGAAAAATTTGAAGTTTCTTCCAAGGTTGAAATCAGGGTCTACACTTGATTTACATTTCTGATTAGCACAGGGAAGCTGAGATAAAATTAGACAGGCTGAAGGCAGATTTCACTTCTGAAATGTCAAAAGCCTTCAAGGGATTTCTGCTTTTGTGGAAGATGATTGAAAATCCATTAAAATAGACAAACTCAGGTTGCTTTGAGCTGAATTCTTAAGTCCTTGTTCTCTTGAAATGGTTTATCTTGAGGCATAAGTTCCAAGAGCTAAATGTTTTACATACTAAGGAAGAATATGATCAATCAGTCATTCAAGATCTGAAGTGCATAGGGTAGAACAAACTTTGGAGAAGATTTGTTATCTAATTGAAGTGTTCCCATGATAAAACTTGACAGATAGCTCTTTAAATATGTAGACGTTTTCACATACAGTTTTTTTTCCCTGAAATGTTGATAATGGGGTAATATTTTCTTCTTTTTTCACAAAGCCTTCAGCACAGGAGCCGGGATGCTCATGGGTGTTCTGAGGTAATCTAATAACATATGACTGCCTTAAAATTAAAATTCCATGTAACTTAGCCATGTATTTTCAGACTAGCTGAATACACATAGTATATAAGTATGCATTATTTAAGTGTGAATGTGACAAGCTTGAAAAGAATTAATCACTCTTTTTCTGCCTCAGAAGTAAACTGAGTTTGAGTAGAATGATGAATGATGGTTCTGTTTCTAAATCTGAGCTAAACATAACCAGGACAAAAGTAGAAGAGAAAAGCTATATTCTACTTTGGCAATAGAATGGAGAGCTGGCACAGTTCTTTGGGAAAGATGGGGTCATGACTTATATCTGTGGTATCTGTTTATTTACACAAAATATTTTGTATTAATGCCTAGGTGAATATAAGAAACAATTCTGTGAAACCTGATCAGCACAGATCTTACCCATGCTCATACAAGGACTGCAATGTAAAGGAGCTTGTGCCAGTTTTATGTCCCTACTGTGAAAAACATTTTTGTCTAAGGTGAGTGGAACAGGGTGTTTATATGTCAATACTCATTCATTTGTGTATGGAAAAGGTATTAAAAGTTTTATGCTGTTGTTTACAGACATCGTCATCAGTCAGACCATGAATGTGAGAAGCTGGACACACCAAAACCTCGGATGGCTGCTACCCAGCAGCTAGTTAAACATATTATAGGCAAGTACAGCAGGGTATATATTCTACAGTTTTCTTCAGAAGACTCTTTGAATCTCTGACCTCCTTTGAGGGGTCAGGTTCAAACAAATAAGAAAAGATGAGGGTTCTTTGTTAAATAGCCCTAAACTCACATCTCACATGTAATATTGTTCATCTATACTGAGACAAAGCAGTAGTAATGAAGAGAATATTTAAATAGGGTTCTTTGAGAAGTATTGTCTTGTTCTCATTCTACAAGTACTATAATGTAATGAGCTGTACCTATCCATTATTATTTATGTATTAATTCATGTGCAAATAATGCAATTATATTGGCTGCTTATGCCAGTCTGTTGAAATCTATACAGGCAAGATGGTAAAAAACAGTGAGTGTAAAATTTTATGTTTTGCATCTTTTAAACAAGCTCTAGGATGGGGAAGAATAAACAACACTGCCCAGTGTAAATAAACAACACTGGACAGTGGATTGTTTAGAAAGAAGGACCTGAAACTGTTATTGTATGAATGCTGTGCCTGCCACAACTGTTGACATTTTTGAATCGGTATCTATTTGGCTTTTGCAGCCAGTAGGTACATTCTGATAGTGTTCATCCACTTTTCAGTGTAAAGGAGTTCTGCTAGAACAGTAGCAATTCCAAATATTCTTGAATAGGAGTATCTGAGAGATGACCTTGGGGGGACATGAATAAACATCAAAGGGATGGGAGCCTTGGCAGTACAATGAGGCCCAACAGGCTAATTCCAGGGTATGTTCAGGTAACAGTCTGAATCATCACACTAATGGGAATAATATTGTTCTCAGATTCTAAAAAAAGTGAGGAAGCAAAAAGCAAAAAATGCAAAGGAGCAAAAAACAGCGAGACGGCAGCAAAAGTGGCATTAATGAAACTGAAAATGCATGCCTGTGGTGACAAGTCCGTGCCTCAGGTCAGTGATGCTTGTTTTTAATAATTGAATTCTCAAAGGAAATGAAAAGTTTTCTAAATTTATTGATTTTCATCTAGTTTGTTCCTTCAGTATGATTTTGGATTTAGTTTTTAAATCCCATAATCACTTACATATTTCACCCTGGCCCCCAGAAGCAATTTGACTAGTTTTATGTCTGTTATAAGGTGTCTATGTGGAGTTTAGAGCAGTTGGGTCAAATTCTCTTATGTTATAGCAGAAATGTATTTGCCTGCCACATGGCTGTCATTCAGCACTGTGGGGACATACAGGTTCTTTTGGGGATCCTTGACAGAATGATGACAGCACTAAGTTGCATTAAAGCTTTATTATTTTAGCCGAATTTGATGATCAGCAGAGCACAGAATTTTATTATCAGAGTAGAACAGGATTTTTAGAGTCACCATAGCAAAATTTTGTAAGTAGCATAGCACAGAATTTTATAGCTTGTCTTAGTTTATAGTTCCTAATCCCCTGGACCCTCTACAGGTTGGGTCAAATCTTAATACTTGGCTTGTAATTTCAATATTTCAGTAATCATCTAGACTCAAAACATGTAATTGCTTGGTTTTCCCACCAAGATTGAATTTATATGTTGGGGCACTGCAGTGCACCATGCAGTCTTATCATAAGAATGTGCTTTAAAAGTTTTTAATTTGATAATTTGGAGTGTTAGGGAGTATGTCAACTTAGCTTGGTACCAAGAAAGAAGCAGATTCATCTACACATCCAGAATTAGCATCTGAAGATGGAGGGTTGTAAAAAAATACAATTTGTATGTGTAAAAACCCATTTGAGAAGTGATGTTCATGAGCTGAATGATGGTTATCATCCCATTCTTGAAATAGAGAGGAATGAGGTACAAATAAGGGTCAAATACAGTGGGTGTTGTGATCATCTTTTTACAGCTGAGGTTTCTATAAAGGCAAAGTGATGTTTTCTTGGGCACAGTCCAGCTTTCTTCAGGGCAAAGAATCTGTCCAAGTATTGTTTATTACCTGAAACATTAAGAAATTTCTGATTCTTGGGATTATTCAAACCTCAGTGAAAGTTAAAAGGTGTGCCCATGCAGAAACAGTTTGCCATGTGCCCTTTACTGAGTGAGTTAGTAGAGACAGTTATTTTAACCATTATTGGGTAGTTAATAAGAACATTGTCACCCTGAGAAAAATTATTGGCTGACAGGAGGAAGTTCAGACATTTTATTGGTTGGACAGCAGGGAAATGAGCTTAGTCTACTGGTCATCTTGTGGTTGTCTGGTTATTTAAGCATCAAATAGATTTAAGTAGAGCTTTATCTCATTTTCCTCTATGTAAACCTTGCCCTAGAGCTCATTTTAGTAGACCATTCCATTTCTCAACTACGCTGTTACTTTGAGGTCTGTAGGACAGGTGGAACATGCAGGCAACTCCATATCTTCACACCATTCCTGGATTTTTTAATTTTTTTCTAATGAGTGCCATTATCAGACTGCACAGCAGAGGGCATGAGAGTGTCAGCAAACCATTGATCAAATCCTGCCAGAGTGATAAAACCATCAGCTTTTCAGCAAGAAAAAACTTTCCCAAAGCTTCTTTATTTTAATTCCAATAAGGATATAACACCACCCCTTGGGTGTTCAAGGGACGAGTCCAACATAATCAATTTGCCAAGTGGACCAGGGGTCTTATTTACTGCCACAATCCATTTGGTCTCCCAAAAAGGCGACCTCCTGTCTGGGGTCCTGGCATTGTTTCTTCATCAATTGTTTCAATAGCCCTTTTGGTGTTGCCCTGAATCCAGCTCACAGAATATCCACACTGAACAGATTTAGGTTTCCTGGTTGCATATGCTACTTTGTGGGGACAGAGAGAGACAAAAGGAAGTTCTAGTTTTACCTTAGAAGAAATTAGTCTTTAATTTATTGTTTATTATGGCCCAAAAGGTGGGACTCAGTCCTTAAGTGGCAGAGGGCAGGGCCACTTTTACTCCTGTCAGCCTGATACTGCTCTCTAATAGGAGAGGGAAGTCAGGATATCTTTGTGGTTTAAAGGAGTTTCCATTTGTGGAGGGGGTACTATATAGAGATGCGGATAGTTTTTCCTCCTTTTCTCCTTCATTCACTAGCAATTGTAGATTTTTGGTAGGCAAACCATGAAGCCTTTAATTTCTTTGATTCTTGTAGTTTTTCACAGATTTCTTACTGCTTTTCACTACTATGGCCAGTCACAGCTGGTGTTCAAGTATTTTCACTTACTGGGATTATGCTGGGTTTAGAAACACCTTGATTATTTTGTCAAGGGTGTTACTTTAGACCCTTATGCATCCTCTTAAAAGAACTGTATTTAAATTTCTTTTTCACCACATTGCTATGTTGGAGCACACAAAGTTTTTTAAATATGAGGTTTATGGAATGCCTGTTAGGCATGTTAATTCTCTCATCACTATATAGAGAAGATTGGCACATTTATCTTGGAGGTGTACAGCAAAAGGGCGGGCAATGGACACAAGTCGCAATGTGTGTGAAATTTCAGTTAAGGAATAATTAGGGAGAAAAATCACACAGGGTGGTTAGGCTTTGAAACAAGCTGTTCTGAAAATTCATAGAATCTACAACTTCAGGAAGTTCAAGACTTGGTTGAATATGACTTTGAGCAGCCTCTTACCAACCTTTATAGTCAGGTCCCACTTTAAATTTCCCCCTGCTTTAAGCATGATTTTGGACCATGTAACACTAGAGGGTCCTTCCTGACCTTTCTTATTCTGTGTTCAAGAAAATCAGGCTATCTTAGAAATAACATTTCTCTGGCCTCTTTGTTAAGATTATCTTTTTGCTGATGATTGCTTCTTTTGATGTCAGACTTGATGAGTCATCCCTCTGGAAACCGACCTGTTTAAAACAGGAGAGTCATGCTGCAAAACAGTGTTAGTTATTGTCTCCGGGACTGATCAGTATTTTCTTGAATATGACAGAGAAATTCCAGGAGGAATATCCTGTAGTTATAGGGATGCAACAGTAGAATGAACTGGTTTGGGAATTAAGTTCCTGTGAACTGTGGGAAACTGTCTCATCATCCAGAACTGGAGGAGCAACTAGGAACGTGCTGTGGCACTGATAGCAACTGAATGATGTTAGCATGTGTCCATAATAGGATGGGTGTTGTGTTGACTATTCTACAAGTTCTGGTCATTTGAGCAAGATTCAGGTCCTGTTTCCTTTGCTTCTTTGTAGTATTACTGGATGTTGAAGATTCTCTCAAGAACACTCAAATTTTGAGGAAAATGCACAGGTTGAAATTCAGACTCAGTTTTATGAACATAGATGAGGTAGTTCCATATTTTTCTAAGGAAGGCACAAATAAAACATTTAAAAAGAGACCTCTGTCTTGTTTGATAATGTCTAGCTTGGGCTCAGCAAGGGCAGTCTTAACTGATGAAAACAGCAGTCATGCATGGTCGGTGTCCTTTCTTGAAATAAACCTGAAGAACGGATTGTCCCAGTCCTGTTCAAAATCTCTGTCTCATAGAGACTGTTGAAATTTCTTAAACAAATGTTTCAATGTAGAAGGAAGTGTGTTTATCACATAAAAGGAGGAAAACCAGGTAAAGGATTAGCTGACCATGACTGGATTCTTATTCAGGGAATAGTTGTTTCTAACTGCTTTTGCATTCCAATTTGAGACACTACACTGCTGCCAAAAGCCAGTACTGATTATTTAAACTCACTTTTTCTCCCCAGAGTAGGCGCATTTTCATATCTGGCTATATATATAACAGTGTAGCTGTGGGCCTTATGTCAAAGTTCTCTTCATCTTTCAGACTTACAGACCATCATATATGTGCTTGCAACTGGAGAGGGTTGGATTTGATGATATCAGTCATTCGTATTCTGCAGTAAAATGATCATGGTGGAGTAGAACAAGTTTCAGTTGGTAATTTTAGGGCTGAAGTTTAAGTTTTTTGACTGACAAACTACTAGATGTGTATGACTGGAATTACATNTTTATCACATAAAAGGAGGAAAACCAGGTAAAGGATTAGCTGACCATGACTGGATTCTTATTCAGGGAATAGTTGTTTCTAACTGCTTTTGCATTCCAATTTGAGACACTACACTGCTGCCAAAAGCCAGTACTGATTATTTAAACTCACTTTTTCTCCCCAGAGTAGGCGCATTTTCATATCTGGCTATATATATAACAGTGTAGCTGTGGGCCTTATGTCAAAGTTCTCTTCATCTTTCAGACTTACAGACCATCATATATGTGCTTGCAACTGGAGAAGGTTGGATTTGATGATATCAGTCATTCGTATTCTGCAGTAAAATGATCATGGTGGAGTAGAACAAGTTTCAGTTGGTAATTTTAGGGCTGAAGTTTAAGTTTTTTGACTGACAAACTAGATGTGTATGACTGGAATTACATGTTTCTTCTGTGAATAATTTTGTTTTATTTTCCATATTTTTCTAGACAGAAAGAATTTACTTTCAAGTATTTTTACCAAAGGGGAACAAAGAGAAAAGCAAACCCATGTTCTTTTGCAGTAAGTGGAGTATTGGCAAAGTAGTAGATTTTGCAGCTTCCTTAGCAAGCCTTAAAAATGACAACAACAAATCAACATCTCAGGTAAATCAGAAATAACAAACATTTTCCAGGTTGTTGCAGTTTGATTTTAGTTTTCTTTAGCCTTTTGTCCCTCCCCCACTTCACTTTTTTCATCTCAGATGGGCAAATCTTGATGTTAATGTCTCTGTTGTTTGTCTGACAGAAACTGAGATTATGCCATACTGCCTCTGGAGAAGCCTTGCCATTTGAACACACATTGGAAACATGGCTGTCTGATAAAGACTATCCACTGTACAATGGAGGAAATATAATTCTGGAGTATCTCGATAATGATGTTCTATTTATAGAAGATACAGAGTCCTACTTTAGTTAGTCCGTAAATTATCACAAACAAAAAAAATCCAAAATTTTTTAGAAGCATGGCATTTGAGCAAGTCCAGTTTTCTTTTAAAATCACTGGTATGCCAGAATCTGTCCTCAGTTGTAAAGACACAGTTCCCATCAATTTCTCAATTGCTTGACTGGTAGAAGAACTATGACCTGAAAGGAAAATTAGTTACTCTAATAACTAATACCACAGATACTCACTTCTAGAATAAATTCTTGCTTTACTGAACTGTATAATACCAAGACTGTTTTCTTAAATTTTATATTTATTTTTATTTTTGTGTAAATGGTGTGGACAGTATGTATTAATAAATAATGAAGATGTAAAGTTGCAGTGTATCAGTTCTCTGAAGGAAAGAAAGACATTACACTATTGCAGCATCTCTTCTACCTCTACAAGAACAGATTTCATTGAGTTTGGAAACCAGCACTGTCCCTACCACAGGTCCACATTTTCTTCTCATAATAGCTTAACAACACTTAGAAGGAAAGCTTTCTGAAGCAAAAGTAAATTCACACAGATGTCTTCCTTGTGTTTGTAAATCTCATTGTGTGATTAAGTGGGGGATAAAAAGAGAACTTGAAAATACCTTTTCCTAATTCCTGTGTAAAAGAGGAAAAAGCATGGTCAAAGAGGAAGAATTATAGTTCGACTAGAAGCGTAGCATTAAACAGTTTGAAATATCATCTAGGCATTTCCAACCTTAGGTAAATATCTATAATTTCCTCTTCAGCAGTTTGCAGATTTACTAAGATTTAAAGTGGTGGTTTACAGTGATTGTACATAAAGAAGTTACACTTCTGGATTGAAAATTCGAACACAGGAAGGAAGAACCATGAGATTATTTTTATCACAGTTACAGCTGTTCTGAATTGCTGAAACACAAAACCATGTAATTTGGCACACAAATATTAGGGCCAGCACTCTCCTAACCGTAAGTCCTGGTGTATAACCAAGGAGCCTTGCTTTATCTTTCTGAACAGACCTTTTACAACCTAAATTCATTTTGCAGCAGCCTTCAGCCTGTCTCTGTTTAAGCTAGAGGAGTAGAACCCTTTTAAGAGTAATCATTCCAACCTGCTTTCACCTGTTTTCAACTATTTCGCTAATATTCTCCAATTGGGAAAAGCTGGAAAGGCAATCCTGCAATGACAGAAAGGACAGTGGATAAACAGATGTGAACAGAACAGTGGAAAGCAGAAACCCAAGCTTTATTTGCAAAGCTGTAGTGTGTTTCTGCTGCTCTCTGGTGGTGTGCAATGTGAATAAACTACTG
Source organism: Neodrepanis coruscans (assembly GCA_013400695.1). NCBI lineage: Eukaryota > Metazoa > Chordata > Aves > Passeriformes > Philepittidae > Neodrepanis > Neodrepanis coruscans. Next base: position 20,934 of record VYZS01055796.1, read on the forward strand.
AAACAAACCTGTTCATTGGATAGTAAAGAGGCTTAGCAAGATTTTCAGCTGTAGCATGGAAGGTGTGACCCATTGCTGCTGAAATGACTTACTGGCTTGTGATTAGAGCACAGTATTCCGACCAAGGGGGAGAAATCTGTCTTCCACAGCCTGACTCACTGCTAGATCAGTGTGACTCACCTTTAAATAAGTTTGAAAAGGGAAGAACTACCTTTCTCTTTCAGACAATGGGGCACTTACTTTCAAGCAGCTGTTCTCATGTTTGCAAGGATGTCCCAGGTTCTACATGCACCGTAGTGCATGCACAAAGTACTCAGTGAGGTGCAACTGGGCCACAGGGAGACTGCATGTCAATATGATGTATTCCAAGGGCATCATCCTGCCACTGCAGGGAAGAAGTGGGAAAAAATTCTCTGAGGACGGCAGGGAACATAAGGTAAAGGAATATTAGTAGTCCTGTGAGAAATGGAGTTTTGTGCAGAGGATTTTCTCTCAGGGTCATCACGAAATGATCAATATGATCCAGTGAAGCCGTTTATTAAAAACATCAAAGTCACTTTATACAGTTCTTTTCTGTTCACACACTTCTTACTCTACTATGATTGGTACACACTTCTTATTCTATTATTATTGGTTAGTTAAACTTATGAGCACATTTCTGTACATTCTAATTGGTTACATCTCTTCACAGCAACACAGGCTTGTGTTTGGCTTGTTTTCTTCTTTGTTTAAGTTTCTCTTGCTTATACCAAGGTCAAATTATCTTCTCCTGCATACCTTCTCATGAGAAAGTTAGGTCAAACTGGCCTCGCATACCTTGCTGCATAGCCTTCCCATGAGAAAGCCAGACTGTACAAGGTGCTTTTCTCACGAGAAGGCTAGGCCATAGTGCATACTCTCTTTACCAAAATACTGAGTTGTGAATCAGAGAGCTGACACAAGGTGGAGAGATCTACTACTCAGACATGCAAGTGGAGATGGACAATTCACCACAGTCATCCGGGCATTCAGAAATCTGGCTTTGGTGGTTGGGCTCATTCAGTTACCACATTGATTAACTGAGAAAAAGTGTTCAGGTGTTTCTCCAGTATTGCTTGCCTAAGGGGAAATACTGTCCACTGGCTGTAACACTAGATTGGGGTTCTTTTGTGCCAGTTCGAAGATGAACAAACATGCATGACATACCCACTCTAGGCACATCTGCAATAAAAAAAATACCACAATGTAAAGGGAGTCTGCCAGGCATCTTTTTCGAAGGTACTCTCCCCATTGACAGAACAGTAATGTGGTCTTGTTCAAGCAGCTGTAAAATGTTGTGGTATCCAGTACTACCAAGGAATACTTCTTCTGTTAGAATTCAGAAATATCTGTAGGATTATTATGTGACTTGACCTACATAAAACCCCAAAAATGATCTCAGTAAGTATGTCAGTTGTTTCTCATTTTGTTTTATGGTACTTTTTACTATAGTTGTAACATGGCTTACATATTGATAAATTATTTTACTGGATGCAGTGTGAATGTCACAAAAAAAGGTGTTTCTGGTTTCCATGAAGAAAAGGGTTTTCAGTGGCTGGATATTTTGGGAATCTTTGCTTCCTGACAGCAGAAATTATAGGAGCATTTCCCTGGCCTATCTGTCCAGTTGTTACCTTACTTTCCAGTACAAAAGAAATGGCTCCTTTTTCCCATTATTTTTTTCCTCCCTTTCCTCTGCAGCTTTCTCTTCATCTTTGCATCTTAGGCTGCTGTGGTATGGAATATGCTGTAAGAGGCCAACCATCATTGTGGGACCAGTGAGTCAGGAAAGAGCCTTCAACAGAACTTGCTCCCACCACTCTTGTTAAAAAAGCAAGTGGAAAATGCTGCTACACAACAGGGTCTTTTTTTTTTCAGCAGAAAATCCTTATTCTCTACTTACACTCTTCACTCTTTCTCCTGCCTCTGATTTTTCTGCTCTAGCAGTTGCAGGCAAAATAATTAAAACAACATTTGTTGTGGATAAAGAGAAGATAGATTTGGGATACAGGAAATAAATCTTTGGGGAGACCTCAAAGGCTTTACCAGGATGATTGCTTTCATCAATTGCCAGTAATTGCTAAGGGCTAGCAGCCTGTAGTGACAGTACAAACATGGCAAGTCACAGTGGATAAGACTCCAAAAAGTTTTCACATTCATCTTATTCCAGGAATGTGTCTGGGATTGTACATAGAAGCTCATTCCACTTAGTTTTCAGAAATTGCAAAGCAAAACAAAATTAAACTAGTCTGACAGATAAATAACTGGGGAGAGGTGAAAAACTCTACCCTAAACAATTATACTAGAAACAGAAGTAGAAACTTACCCAGAGCTTCAATATCTTGCCTAGGTTGAATTGCTCACATTTTACCTATTTAGACTCTAGCATACCTTTACTTAGCATATATAAGTTTTGGGTTAAAGCTTTATCTGAGCACATTTTCTTAGGGAAAGTTCTACATTTGAAAAAAATAATGAAACATTTTGGAGGAGACATTTGACATTTGAAATCACCGTTAATTTTACAGGCCTGTGTTTAGAATATGCTTCACTTCAAACTTAATAAATAAGATGTTAAACTCACTTCTAGTAGTTGGAAGGAAAAAACATGCAAAGCTGCTTAGCTGAGAAGAGGAATTTGTCAAGAGAAATACTTAACGATTTTATAATAAACAGTACTTTTAGCCCAACTACTAACACAGGTGAATATGAAGCTTTTTGGTTGATCTATTTGCACAGTAATTTTAGAGAATGGACAAGGTCAAGGCTTCGCAAACATTTTATGAGGTGCTCCTCATAGCAGTTCCTGGCCTTGTTCCTGTTCAAACACTGCTAGAAAGTTGCCAGCCATATATTTGAAATATACACATTTAACACCAAGAGTTCTGTTTTGTGTGGATACTTGAGCCATTAGATCAGCTGGGCCGTGCTGTAGTAAGCAAGAAACAATATATGACATTAAGAAAGCAGGCAGTAATCTCCCATACCTTTCTTTTTACTGTTTTCATTTCTGTGTTTGTTTTAGAAAAGTATGTGCTCTGGAGTGTGATCAGACTGCTTTGAAGACTTTTTATCAATAGATCACCTCTGTTCATCTTGCTTATCAGGTGTCAGCTGAAAATATACCTCCTTGCAGCTGAGTTCTCCTGGCCTCTTACATGAAATACAAAATTTTATTTCAAATGGAATGGAAATGGTTGTTTGGATTACGAAAATTCTTACACATATTACATATTCCTGTTTACTTCTGTTGATTTTAAGATCAATGCAGAATTTGAAATCTCCTGTAAGACCCTTGTTGTAATATTAATTAACCATTAACTATTAGCAACTATTAACTATTAAACTGTAACTATTAACAAGGTCAAAGAAGCCATTTTCCACAATACTCATGCAGTCCTATATAGGTTGTACCAAGGCATTTTTGGCAACTTGCCTCAATAAAACCTGAATTTGAACCTGAGTTCCTGTTTCAAATGTCTATATGCTTTTAGTATAACCTCGTAAAGAATGACTTCCAAAATAATTAATAAAAACACAACTTGTCTCTGTAGTTCTTCAATGACTGTGAATATTTTTAAAAAGCAGGCTTATATCCCTATTCCTGTTTATGAAAAGGAAGGAGGGAAACTGAAATGGCACAGTGACTTGTCCCACCCAACAGCACTGCTGGGAGTGGACACTGATGTGGAAAGTACCAAACCAGCCCCATTTGGCCTAGTTGTGGGTTGGGGATGTGGGGAAAGACTGCCTCTTTCAGTGATGTAGACATTTTATGATTATTTTAAGCATAAAGCAAACTACAACCCGTCCTCCTTAGAGCAGATAATCGTTTTACACACAACAGTAAATTACATCACTTGCAATTTGTGAAGACAAGACAACCCCTCAGTGTTTTGCCTTTATTTGGTATGGACAGTAGGGTCAAAAGACCACAGGAAAAAATGAAACTGGTATTGCAAGGCTTGGAAAAGAAAGCTTTTCTCCTCTGTATGATTTTGATTAATCTTAAAAATACATCAGTTGAATTGCAAATTATTTTCAAAACTCTTTGTGAGCTCGCTCTTCAGGAGGGTGGTGGGGCACTGGAACAGGTTGCCCAGAGATGTTGTGGATGTCCCATGCCTAGAAGTGTCCAAGGCCAGGCTGGATGGGGCTCTGGGCAACCTGGTCTAGCGGAAGGTGTCCCTGCCCACGGCAGGCGGCTGGTTATGATCTTTAAAGCCTCTTCCAACCCAAACCATCCTGTGATTGTACGATAAACTCCAACCGCGTGCTCCATGGGAGAGCATCTACGGCTGTCTCTACGCTGCCACGTCCAATTATTAACAAGAAGTCGACATCAAAGGCTAATTCCGACACTTCCACTGCAACCCCCGCCCCACACGCAGGCGCCGCGGCCGCGCCGAGCGACGGGAGAAAGGGGCGGGTCGGCGGCCTCGGCCCGGCGCCTGCGCCTCGGCGGGAGCGAAGCCGCTGGCGGTGAGTCCGCGCTCCTCCCGTCCCTGCTCCTCCCGTCCCTGCTCCTCTTGTCCCCGCTACCACCACCCCTGCTCCTCCTGTCCCTGCTCCTCCCGTCCTGCTCCGCCCGCCGCCGCCATCTCGGGCGTGCCGTGCTGGGGCCGCGCCGTGCTACAATCGCTCGGGGCGGGCGCAGCCTGCAGGACCGCACAGCCCCGCGGCGCGGCTCGCTCGCTGTTTTCCTTGTTTACTAGGCTGCATCTCAAGAAACTTCGAATTTATTAAAAAAAAAAAACAACAAGCAGCCGTAATAGATTTTGCAGTAATCTTTTCTTTTTGCTAGGCAGGTTACCTCAGAAAAGATGGCAGATCCCTGGCAAGAATGTATGGATTATGCAGTTGGTTTAGCAAGGAAGGCTGGGGAGGTATGTATAAGCTCTTTATGAATAACAGCGTCATTTATTGAGTCTAGTCTGCATGGAGCTTTTGAAAAAGGTTGATGGCGAAATTTCTTCTGAAGAGTGTTTTGTCAAAAACATAAATTAGCAGAGTCGTTTGTGATGTTCAAGATTAGAGTCTTAGAGACTGGAGATGCAAGTTGGTTAATTTTAGAAAACGGGTTTGCATTTTTCTTTGGGCTGATAAAAGACTGAATAACTTTTGTTCCTTAAATCTGATTTAAAAAGTAAGAGGAAATTCAGAATCATGGTAAACAGGGAGCATTTCAGTTTTCCCCCTTAAACTGCTCCTGTCTACCTTATTATTTTACCACATAACAGTGTTGGCAGTCTTTCTTGTGAACACCTCAGTCAGCTTTATACAGTGCCTTCTTGTTGACACACAGTACCGTAATGTGTGCTCTCCATCCCTGGAAGTGCCCAAGGCCAGGTTGGATGGAGCTCTGAGCAGCCTGGTCTAGTGAAAGGGGTCCCTGTCCATGGCAGGGGTTTGCAACTGTGTGAACTTTAAGGTCACTCTCAACCCAGGCCACTCTGTGATTCTGTGTTTCTCTTCATGAAGGCTGCTTTGCTTCTGTAAGTAAGGATCATCCCTTGCAGTGGTGGTACTTACTTTGCCCATTTGTGATCTAAGATGCCTTGGAACAAGGAGGACTTTGTACATCTTGGCAGAGCTGCAGCACAAGTGGTTACCAAATGTGCAGTTTGTGGTAGTTCTGCTTGTTACGTTTGAATGCTGTGGCAGCCAGGCAAGGTAGCACATGTACTAATTCTGTCCCCTGGAGCTGCAGTCTGTGGAACGTTGTCTGTGCAACGACCTCATTAATGTCTTCCTTCAGAAAATCTTTCTGTGTTACAGAAAAAAAATTCTGTGGGCTGTGAGGCATAGATTCTTGCTGAAGTTGATTCTGTTAGTCTTATGATTGTAAATGCAGGGTATGGCTAAAAATAGCTGACTTGAGCTCAGGTGTTTTATTCAACTCTGGTATTTAAATTTATAAATCTAAAAGTTGTCCTAACAAAATGAACCCCAGATTCGTGTGCCAGTGGGTCTTCCTGGATCTTAGATTTAAGGTCATATAAAACTATGCTGAGTAGAGACTGGAGGTACAGTGTTATGTCCCGGCTCCTGCAGTTAAATCCAAGTTTTGTCACTGCTTGTGTTTTGTATGTGCAACATAGAAAATAAGTGTAAAAATGATTTTCAAACTTCTGGGGAAAACTAGTATTTTTCATACTGTTAATGGAGAAAGACTTTTTAATGTTTCTTTTTTTTTTAACAGATGATCCGTGGAGCGCTCAAAGAAGAAATATCGGTTATGACTAAAAGTTCACCAGTAGATTTGGTGACAGAAACTGATCAAAAAGTAGAAAACTTCATTATTTCTTTGATAAAAGAAAAGTATCCATCTCACAGGTACAGCTTCTTATGAGTATGCTTTTGACAGGAGAAAGGGAGAGGTGATTGGAAGAAGAAATGGAAAGTTTATGATTTTGCTTGGTAAAATTTTGTTATAATTGACATACTTTAAAGTTGTAGCATTCAGTAAACACCTTCAATAAAATTAAGTATTTTAGAGTAGTAGTTGGCTGAAGTTTTACCCAGGGCTGTAGTAACAAAACAGGGTGTCCCCAGGTCTACTGACACGAGCTTAGCCTTGCTCCAGACTTACGCTGAACCACTTGAGTCAGCTGTAAGTAACTTATTTTCCAATTTGTGTTGGAGAGTCAAAGGTGGCTCCAACATACCCAGAACTCAAATTTAGTGTCTGCTGTTGAAACCAACGTGCCTCTGCTGTGTTTTAGGGGGCCTATGGAACTGAGTGTGTCTGGCAAATCTCATGCTGTTCAAGAACACTCAACATCCTTAAGACAGACTCTTCTAATTCTGCGTAACTGAAAGTCTGTCATACAAAATACTGATTTTCTTCATTGCTCTTCTCTTTTTTCCCTTCTCCCCACTCCCTGAAAAATTTATTCTTGAAGAGTGAATTATAGGTGTTTTACTTACATGGGTCTTTCTTTACCATTTTGACATAATGGTTCATTTTTAGTACAGTTTACTTAAAGTGGGTTTGCTATTTTTTTTCTTTCATTTTCTTGGATTTTTTTATGTTATCTATATATGTGAAATGTAAGAAATACATGTAGAACTGGATCATCTGAGGTGATGCAGAAGTTCAGTAACCTAACCAAATCACTGTGAGCATAAAGATCTGTGGAATGACCTTGAAATAACAGTTGCTGTGAGTGTGTGATAAGCATTTTAGAATATCTTAGCTTCCTTTCATTTTAGATATTTGATGTCACATTAGTCATAACAATGTTGAATTTCTCTTTCTAATGAATTAGTCATCTACCTAAATCATTATTTAGTCTCTTCTATTCTCTTTGTGAAATCAGCTTCTTGGAACATGCTGTTTCTTTATGATTAGTCATCTTCACTCCTGTAGTTAATCTTAAAACTCCTAATCAATAATAAAGAGACCTTATTTGTTTTTTTTCAGCAGTTTACACCTTACAAGTTTAGGAGGAGAGTGTGTGTTTGGTGCAAACTTTTCATAGGTTGAGTAATGTGCAATAAATTGTAGCAAACATGCAAAAGGTGTAGAAGAGAATTTCACTCACTTCATTCTGATAAATTTGCAGTTCAAATTATACACTTTCATAAGCAGGAAATTCATAAGTGTGAAATTGGGCTTCCTGTGGCATTTTGCTGGTGTGTCCCTTGGGTTTAGTACTGCACTCTACTGTCTTCTTCAGCAACTCTTGTTTGGATTTCATCCCTTTACCATATTACCATTTTGAATGCTAAATTCCAGTAATGCATATTGAAACAAAATTCTTCTCCCCACGTATTGTGTTTATATTGACATCCTAAATACCAATGCAAGCTTGGCTGGATGTGGTTGATGCTTTCCAGATAAGCAGTGTATTTCTCAGCATTTTTTCACATAACCACTGGTGGTACAAAAGGCTTCATCTCACTTTTAAGAATTTTAATGTCAAGGACAGTGTTGTAATTCAGACCTTTGAATCATTTTCTTTTTGTCTTTTAAATGTGTTTGCTACTTCAGCTTTATTGGGGAAGAATCTGTTGCAGCTGGAGAGGGCAGCATTCTGACAGATAACCCCACATGGATTATAGACCCTATTGATGGAACTACCAACTTTGTACACAGGTTCACCTTTTATTTTTCTATGTTGCACTCTTTTTCTTTCTCCAGTTCTGTGAAAGTACAGTTGTTTTTAACTTGCTTTAAAGGAGATACTATGAACTTGTTAATAGTTACAAATTGCTATTTTCATTTATTGATCCATTGGGCAGTTTTTGTAACCTTTTCAATGTTTCTCTTAGTGTTTTAAGAGCCTCCCTCTGTAACAAACAGCACTTGTTCCCTAAGAAGCCTGTACTATGTAGCAGGGGTCAACAGTCCTGGCACGGATGACAAAGATAGGTGGGCAGATTGCAACAGTAGCGGAGCAAGACTTAGAATTAGCAGTTGCAGCATCTTCAGAGAAACAGTAAAAGCTCTAAGTGGTGATTTCTAAGAAATTTAAATCCGTTGAGATCTAGGAGCCTCTGCTATAAAAGAAAGCTGGATACATCAGTGGTATTTTACACCAAGATGAGGATGGGACGTTCAGTGTAATGCTGACAGCCTATTCCTTGTCTTTGAAACATGATGAATTTTGGCCCCAGTACACTTTTCAGAGTGTACTTGATTCCAGTTTTGAAATAGCTGCTGCAATGTGCCCCATGGCTTTTAAACAGCTGCTAATTCCTGCTAAATAACATGTGCAAAAAGCTCTGAGAAAATAATCCATTCTGCTGAATTTACAGGCTTAAAAGTCTGTATTTTTGCAGATAGTAATAAAGGCAGATGTTTGAGAACTGCAAAAAAGAAGACTAAAATAAAAATTACTTGGTTGATTGTTTCACACTTAGAATGAGATGCAGCCCACCATGTCCTGTATATTCCCACTGTGTTCACTCTTCCCACATATCTATCTTTCTCGTGGCTTTGATGGAGAAAGGAGAGGTGGGGGGAGAGGTAACTTGCTTCTTTTCATGAGATAATTTTGTCCAGCTTGTTCTTTCTGAGAAAGGTTAGTAGCATAGAGGCTTGTTTGTATTCTTGGCTGTAAAACAACATTCCCTCAGCTATTAACAGCTGTAACAGGGATGGCAGCCCCTAACAGAGATAGTTTCAGAGTGTGGAAAAGTTTGTGTTTTAAATGATAATCAGTGTTGTTGAATCTATTTTCACCTAAATTGTGCAAATTCTGGAAAACTATTTTTCTTTATAGTCCAAGTTTCTTTTTGAAATATACATTACTTTTAACTTTTACATTATTAAGAGTAAATGTCACTATGAAAGAAGTGTAGTATCTCACTATAAATTAGTGAAATGTTTTGTTTTGTAGGTTTCCATTTGTGGCAGTTTCAATTGGCTTTGTTGTAAACAAAAAGGTATACTTTTTATTACTTAATATCTAATCACACCCAAATTAATTGCTTGTTGCTAGTTACAACTCAGTTCTGTGATTTCACTGTAAGTAGGAAGGAATGGGAAAAAAAGGTATTTTTACTTTTACTTGCAGATAGAGTTTGGAATTGTGTATAGTTGTATAGAAGACAAGATGTATACTGCCAGAAAAGGGAAAGGTGCATTTTGCAATGGTCAGAAGCTTCAAGTGTCAGGCCAAGAAGGTAAGCTGAACTGAGTAGATTGTTTCTGGTAATTACCAGATTGCAAGTGAGACAGCAACAGTTTTACACCTGTATGTATCGGTGTTTCTTAGCTCATAGTTTTGTTTTGCAAGACTTTCTTTGGCTGGGCCGGTTTTGTTTTTAGAAAGAGGCCTTATGTTTTCTTTGATGAATGTAACATGATCTGTGCAGCTGAAGATTTTATTCCCCGTGTATCTGTGTTGTGGCCTTGTTAGTTTGTTTCTTTGGTTTTATAACAATAGAACTGTTTTTTCCTGCCATTTTCCAAGTAAGAACAGGTTGTTACATGTTTGACATATGTAATATTTTATCAAGATATTTTACTTCTATTCAGTCTTGTAAGAAGGCAATGAAATAAACTCTGCTAGTTACTGTTATTGTTTAAGTCATGCTGTTGGAGGTGCAAGGTTTTGTTTCTTTTCCAGATATTACAAAATCCCTTTTAGTAACAGAATTGGGGTCAAATCGTGATCCAGAGACTATAACAATAATTCTTTCTAACATGGAGAGACTTCTCAGTATTCCTATTCATGGGTAAGATGCTTCCTATTTTTTATATATATATTTATATATACTGACAGTGTACTGTAAATGTGATCATTTTTAGGGAGGATTGGTTGCATTACATTTGACACCTTGAATGTGAAATACAATTTAAATGTTTCTGTCTAGTAGTTTCTGCAGAGAAACTAACTGTGTTTAACTTTTTCAAGATGGGACATATAAATGAGAAGCCTAACAATTAGTACAGAGGAGCAAAGCATGTCTGAATTTGTAGGACTCCAAAGTACTGTATTTAAAGTTAAAAAAAAATTAGGTACAATTTTGTGCTTTATTTTCCCCCAGAAACACACAAGGAATAAAACTGTTGGAAGCTTTATTACGTTTCTTAGTTTCTTTTCCTCATTGTAATTAAAATTGTTTGGTTTTCATATATATCGGGAGACAGAAGTACATCTCCCTTTCATCTTTCAAAGCCATACAGTTTTTTTAATATGTCTATACACTGCTCTTATTTAGGCTACATTCCCTGCTTCCTCTCCTCCAGATAAGCCAAAGCCTATGTTTCCACAAACCATATATGTCTCTATGTCTAAAGGAGGTTTCAGTAGGTAGTTTTTTGTTGCTCAACTGTATTCATGTTTCTGATCTAAAAAGATTTGTAGTTTTATGCTGAGATTCTCAGGATTCACTTAACATGTAGATTTTTTCATACTTTCAAAAGGTCTTCCAATGTCATTAAAGAATATATGCTAAGTTGTAAGTAGGGGATACACTTCAGGTTTGTTGTCAGTTCAACTTTGGAATTTATTTGTAAACAATAATTTGAGATTGGAGTTGATTAAAGTTGCTTCCTGCAGTAACTCAGCTACTATCAGTTACAATTTAACGTACATATTACTGATAACTACAATTATTTGTACAAGCCACATTTACAAAGTGGATCCATATTTCCAAAAGAAACTGAAATTCATGACATTAGGGTTTGATGAATTTATTTATTTTTGGGGTTAACTGTTAGAGGGTTTTGTAAGTCAGAGATGCTTACTGAGCCAAACTGAAATAGCTGGTTTTTCAGCTCTGAGAAGTGTATTGAGTATATTCAAGCTCTACTTGAATTCTTGTATGTAAAGAGCAAAGTAGAGTATCTGTTACTGTTTCCTGTATATCATGTTTCATAAATATCTTCCATAATACATTTTAGATTAAGAAACTGTTTAAGATGTGTTTAAAACAAAATTGACAGACAGAATCTGTAAATATAATTTCTGGAAATTTGCTGTATTTGAAGAACTCTTCAAACTACTTCAGCAAAACTTGATTCCTATTGCTCTACAAGATTTCACTGCAGCATTCCATCACACTTTTCTGTAGCTCAGTTCACTTCACATGTGGCACTTCTGTGTTCTCTGTGCAGTGTACACAGACGTTGTAACTTTTTTACAAACTGTTCTCAGTTAAAACAACAACTGTATCTCCTTTAGGATTAGAGCCGTTGGTACAGCAGCTGTGAACATGTGCCTTGTAGCAACGGGTGGGGCCGATGCCTATTACGAAATGGGGATTCACTGTTGGGATATGGCAGGAGCTGGAATCATTATTACTGAAGCTGGTGGAGTGCTGCTAGATGTAACAGGTACATGGGCCTGCATGATACTCTTGTCCTTTTAAATGGCTGATTTGAAGCAAAATATAGCTGAAATGAGAAGGCAAAGAGTTCTAATCCCCATTCCAAGATACCACTACTGAACAGAGTTCCTATTCCATTAATAGATGGAGAGAGGATCAATTGTATGTTTTTAAGCTACAAGACAACCTTTATTTCCTTGGCGGGATATGTGGAACAATGAAATAAGGACAGTAAACATACATTGAAGAGAATTTAAATGTAGCGCATATGAGGTACCTATTGTGTTAAATTAGTTTTTATCCAGAGGCAAAACTTGGTCCTAAATAGTAATGTATATTTTACACTTGATTTTTTCAGTACCTGTTTTCTTAACAACTTTTAATTTTTTCCATATATAAGCTGTTTGCTTTGGTTTCTAGGTGGACCGTTTGATTTGATGTCTCGAAGAATAATTGCAGCAAGTAGTCGAGCTATAGGAGAGAGAATAGCCAAAGCACTTCAGATAATTCCTCTGAGAAGAGATGATGCAACTAACTGAATACCAAAGCCGCACCTTAAATGTCAATATCTAATGACTCATATGCCCTTGTGGTGCTTGTTCTACACCTGAAATAGATGGTAGTTTTTTAGTACTGGTGTAACTGCTAAGTAGAGCTTTGAGATTGGAACAATATTCTAAGTGAACTTTAACTGTTGAGTGTTTTATGTAACATCACAATTAGATAAAAATCTAGAAAAGCAAATATATGCAACTAGTATTTTCAAGTTTTATACTACACTGGAAGACATAGCAAGAGACTCTTTGATGTATAGATAAAGACCTCTAGTGCTGTAAGTGACAAAACAAAATATCAGTGTCCTAACCCAAAAACATGAAGGCATTACTATTCATCCAGTCTTTCTTGATCAGATCTTCAGGGTATCCATTACCTTATCTTCTTGCAGTTTTTGTAGAGGTGGTTCACACATTTCCAGACTTGTTAGTTGCTTGTGGTTTTGGCTCCAGTTTAAAGCCTGTATTACTTAGCTGTCATTGTTTTCTGTAGTCACCATTCTACCTTTCTTACAGTAGATAAACACAGATAAACATACCCTTGTATGTGACCAGTACACTTGCAAATATATTACAACTGCAAAAGTAATAGAGATTGTGCCAGAAAATATGTACATCTCACAGAAAAGAAGTTCTGAACACAGTTTCTGTCACCAAATGTACTTACTCTAAGTTGAGATGAATTATGATTTGCATTTTGTTATTTTTTGCTTGTGTTTCTTCACCAATGAGTGTTTCAAAGTCTAAGGACTCATGAAATTTGCGAGCCTTTTTAGTAACTCATGTGGCAAAAAAATAAGCTTGCAGTCCATATTTTTTTACCTGATTTTATGTGAGTTATGAAAGTAGTGACCAGCCAGGGTCAGATTTCCATTGTGTAATGGAGTGTAAAGACACAAGATAGATATCTAAACCTGAAGTGTTTATAAATCTAAGAAATACTAGTGATTTAATTTTCAGTGTCGTTTGTCCTAAACTTTGAAGACTATCCTTGTTCTTTGAATTTTTGTATTCAAGATTGTTAAAAGCATCAGTGCACTGTTGAAATAATTAATGCACTTTAATTAAAAGATGTAACTTAGATTGGTTTTTAGACTGATTTTTCCATGTCAAAAAGCAAGTTTTCTTATTGGTTATTTTATCAAGATACAGCAACGCTTTGGAAAACCTGACTTTTTATATAGCTGTCCCATTATTTCTATTCTGGAAAATTACATGCTCTCAAAGTTGCAACAAAATGCTTATTATGAATTTCAGTATTTTATATCAGTTGATTTTTGCAGATATTTCAGAAATACTTAATTTCAAGCTGTATCTAATGCCAGATGGTTAATGTTAGTGAGGCCAACCTGATATTTAAAGGTCTTGTCAAAAAAACAGACTTAAAATTAATTTTACTTTTTAAATTCCCATTGACAAGAATGGAAAGCATTTGAGCATTTCGCTGTAGGTTTATTGCTTTAAACAATGTGGGATCATCGTTATTTTTGAGAAATGTCTTCTGTACCATTTCTGTGGCTTTTGTATAACAAATTCTGCATAACTTGATCTGTGAAATGGAGACATTCAAAGTCTACTTGAGATAGAAGAACATGTTAGAAATAAATAACACTTTAGCAGCAGTGACTTCAGGTGTGCTTGCTTTGTTAGTGTTCATCAGACTGCAATGCTGCTTCCCAACAAGCTGGATTTGTGGGCCTCAAGCTTTATCTGAGTTGAACACTTTTTTTCTTGGCTACTGATATTCATAGATCATAAATTCTTGTGCCTTTAGATGTGGGGTTGTGAGTGTGCACTTGCAGTTGGGTTTTTGAGTGACTATTTCAATCCCTTCCAATAAGATCATGATGCATTAATCATCTCTAACCTCAGACTCAAACTTTATGGATTATCTTGCCTGTCATTTGTTCTGGAGCTCCATCAGCTGGTTGAAGCATATAGCTTTCTCACTGTTAGCTTTCCTAATAATGCTGTTGAGAAACAATATATTAATTTCTTATCTTGGCCCTCTCGCTCTTTGTACTGGAAACCAGCCAGATCCCTCCCCACCCCTCCATTCCAAATGGCAGCTTTTATCAACACTTTCCTTTTAATTTCTTCCACCCTTTCAGAAGGATCAGAAGTCCCTGTTTGCCACTTTGCAAAGCATTATCTTCTCAGATACCTCTTCATCTAATATGTGGCTGCTTCTTTTGTCATGACAGGACACTGAAATGTAATGATTAAGTTTAAAGGCATTTGGTTTCAATGTTGGCCTGCAATTTTGACAAGTTTTTGTAGCAAACCAGAGAAGTCATGACTGCCACATAATCAAAATGCCTTTTAGAGTTTATATACGAGGTAGTCCCTGAATGTTCTAAACAATAAAATGCATAGTTTTATTGATTTGAAGCATGGAGTGGCAGAGGTATCTTAGATCGCTTTTTTTAATAATCTAAGATAGAATTATGAATTTACAAGATAGCTTTTGTCAGGCAATGAGACAATTGGAAAGGAAAACTGGTTACCACAAACTGAACAGGCAGAGTGTCAGATTAAGATCATGGTTACTCCTTATGAAAACGTTAACAATCCAATGTACAGGGAATTTTATTGCATGGCTTTTCAGTGAACAATTTGGGACTACAGCTGGCAAATTCCAGTATGGTTTGAACCTTGACTCTCAGTGAAGAACACTCAAAACAGGTGCAAGAAGGAGATCAAGTGGACAGAATCAACAACTGGAGCAAGTGAAAAAAATCCAAGAAATACTTCTGGAAATTAAAGGACCATGTGGACAGATTTCACCAGTCCCTTGGACTTTACTTTGAGAATTTGGCTATAAGCTTATATGAGCTGCATTTGAGGTATAAAAGATGGGAGGTAGCCATAGTCTGCCATCATGGCTATGATAGCTCACTAGTCCTGTCCATTTATTGATTTGCTAATAGTTTGTGATTGTATGACAACCAGCAGAGCTATGCTCTGTCTGTAAAGCAGGGTGTTCCAGTAGATTCCGTCCTTCAGAGCTGTTCCCAGCATGAAATATTTCCAAAGTCATAAAATGCTTCAGGCTTTTGTCCAGCCCTCTTAAGCAGCCTTGCAGAAAATCCCTTCTTTACCCCTCCATCCCTTTATTTCTCATAATACCTGAAATATGGACTGTTCCTCATAGTAGTTGTGACCCCAAGCTATCATTTAGTTCTATGTAATCTAATGTCTAGTGAAATAGACATTCTTATTAGATATAGAACATCATTCTGGTACCTTGGTATGAAGCACTTTAAATAAGGGAGATCTTTTCCTGAGCTTCTTCCCATCCTCTCAGAACCAGCTGCTAATTCAGCTCTATTCATTACCTGTGAGTAAGGTAATTGTTTCCTTCACAAGTCTGGTACTGTTGCTAAAGTGCTGGCAGGCAACTTCCCAGCAGCACAATGGTTTTGGATCTACAGCAGCTGGCATGACTGCCTTTGTTTGCACAAACTCCAAGCATCTCCAAGCAACTCCAGCAAGGTTGTTGGCAATGATGTGACATCTCAAGAGTGTCAGCCATATCCCCATGACAGCATAATCCATTCTGTCTGGTTTACCACTTGCCCAGCAGCGAAAGTGACAGTGAATATAGTCTGTCACATCACCGTCCAGTTTGTACAATCCCACGCAAAGATCTGAAGCTTCTCAAAGATCGGCAGGAGCTTCTGAACTGTCCTCCGTGCCCACAATCTGCTGTCTGCCTGCTACAACAACTGGGCAAAGGAAATCTGACACACTTCAAAGCCATGTGCAGCATCCAGAACAAACAAACTTGAAGGACTGCACTCAGCTGAGAGCACATTATGGCTCTGTATGAAAGAGCTACAAACTTGCCTGTTGGCTTAGATCTCCCACAGTAGAGCAGAACTAATTTCATAGTGCAATTCAAACTATTAAAATGCTAAAAATAATGATAAGTATACATCCTGTTCCAGAAGCTTAGAGCCTATGTTGATGACTGGTACATTAGTTTGAGTTCATATATAGTGTGTCATACTTTTGGTTTGCACAGTTGAAACTATGATCTTTGCACGGAGGTGACTCTCTGTGTACCAAAGTTGCATTAGTTGGGAATCAGGCCTTCTATACTCCCATTCAAATAGAAGAAAAATAAGCCCAAAATACAACAGCAATGACTGTGCCATAGCAATAAGGAAGAACAGAAGCCAACTCCCCTTTTATGCAGTGGAAGATAAAGGTTTATGTTTTGTTATATCTCTCTTTAAACCATGTGAAGCACTTAACTGCAAATACTTGAGAACTCATTCCATAGGATCGCTTACTCAGCTTCCTGGGTTACATCTTCCTCTGCTGCTGTCTGTCCCACGGAGAGGTGGTTCCGTGCTGTTCTATCCTGCCCGTGTACGCAGGCAGAGGGCGGTCTGAAGATGCACAAACTCCAGAGGAACCGTGCCCCTCACTATGCCCCTCACCGTGCCCGACTGAACACTAGATGGCAGCCGGAGCCAGGGAAGGGAGGAACCCAGCCCAGGGTTCCTTTACTTTAGGGAACATTTCCTTTTCCACACCTCCCTTCCATCCTCCTTCTGCTCCCCGTAGTTATTGTTGGATACAATAACTGAGAACTATTTAGAAGAATTTTACCACAATTTTGGAAGACTTTGGCTCTGTGTTTCTGTGACTTGAGAAGGACTTATACCAGCAGCATTAACATTCCCTCCTTTTCAAAATAAGTATGTTGAAGATTCTGGTATCTATCATGAGAAAACAAACCCGAATTCTAAAATAAGATAAAAGCCATACAAGTGATCAGATTATATTGCATTTGAGGCTGTAGTCATTTCCCCTAGATTTTTGCTGTCATAAATTAGGACATAGCGTTTTAGAAGAATTTTTTAAGATAATCTTCTGGGCAAGGATGTATTAATCTGTATGCAGATACAATAGCCCTAGGACAGCAAACCCATACACAAATAAGCAGGTCTTTATGATCTTTAAGATGCAATTGCTTTCTTTTCCAAATAATATGAAAGCTCAGTATTTTGCCTCCAAATGTGTTGCGATGATGTGAAGGAACTTTACCAGCTGTATCTGCATTGTCTCTATACTATATAGTGTATTGAGACTATATTTTTCAGAACCTGCTCAAGCATAAGTAGGTAACTCATCCCCCTACTTCGATAATACATGGGTCATTGTGCTGCATCCTATAAAAAGTTTATTTGTATTTATAACCTTGCCTAGGAAGGTAGTGGCCTAAATGTTAAGTGCCAGTGCTTTACTGACAGAAGATCCACTCTTTATCAAAATGTGGCTTCCTGCCCTCCCTGTAATATATCTAGAGATGCCTTGCTAGAGCGTGACATCCAGAATGTTACTAGTGTAAGGATGCTGCTGAGCACATCTGCACAGGCTGTTGGGCAGGCCCCAAGGTATTCTGCTTCCTAATAGCAAGTAGCAAAAAAAAAAAGATGTTGTGAACTGTCTGCAATGCTCTTTCAATAAAGATCACACGACTTAAAATGATCAAGTTACTCTTGTGTGGATCAGCATGATATAACTATTTTCTACTATGATTTCTCTATGGTGTTGTGAGACAGCTATACCGTTCTTTCTGCAGCTGTCCTCAGTTTCAAATTCCCCTTTGGACAAGGGAAGAGCTCCAAATGCTATTTCTGACAGCGGGGTCCTTGGGCGAGGACAAATAGGTGCAGTGAGTCTCAGCTGAGATGTCTTGACCTGGGAAATGCTGAAATGTGGGATCTTCAGGAAGGTAGGAGAGGCACTCAGAAAGAGTATATCAACAACAGGCATCAGGGACAGAAGGCCCTAGTTTGGTACCAGCTTATATTAGTAACTGCAGGGAATGATTTTAGTTTCAGAAAGGTCATTCTTTTCCAGCTCTCATGACAAACAGGTGTGATGACAGCTGTATAGTTATAAAGAAAGCCTCTGTAGGGATTTTCAGTTTTCTGTAGGTTTTCCAGAATAAAAAAACAAGCCTAAATTCAGGTATTAAAAATCATTAGGATGCCTTAATTTATTATTAATGTCAGAAACCTCCACTGTACTGGATGTTTGCATTGGCCTACTGTAGGCAAACAGATAAAAAATACTCATTATTTTCACCTCACTACAGAAAGCTAAAAATAATAAAAACTTCCTTTATTTCTGCTTCATTATGCTTGAAATTGTGGTTACGGTTCTCAACAGTGCTCCAGCAAAACACATTTAAGAGACAGTAATGGTTAATATTATTAGAAATTTTTGTTTCAATATTTATTTAGTTGTAATTATCAATGTATTAGCTATGTAAAAGTAAATTGTATCCCACTTCATCTGTGCACCTTGTTCAACTCAACATGTTGAAATGGAATTCATAATGACAAAATGTCATAGCAGGAGGAGGTTAAAAGCCTTACTTCTGTAGGCACTTAGATGTTAATAGGTTTCCACTGAAAGGAAGTGCAAAGCCAGACATAATGATTCCCATCAACAGTCATTTGTTTAGCTGACACTGAAAAACACTGCCATGCAGTCAGCCAAATCAACTGAGAGAAAAAATANATGTAAAAGTAAATTGTATCCCACTTCATCTGTGCACCTTGTTCAACTCAACATGTTGAAATGGAATTCATAATGACAAAATGTCATAGCAGGAGGAGGTTAAAAGCCTTACTTCTGTAGGCACTTAGATGTTAATAGGTTTCCACTGAAAGGAAGTGCAATAGCTGACACTGAAAAACACTGCCATGCAGTCAGCCAAATCAACTGAGAGAAAAAATACATTTTCCACTAGTGCACTCCAGCTCAGTTAATTTCTTCTATCTTTTATTTAAATATGGAAAATTAATAACTACTAGACTCTGGCAAAAACATTTCTTTCTGCATCTTGTGTACTTGCCAACTACTAAGCCTATTACTTGAGATTTTAGGAAACACGTCCCTAGCTGTATAATCAGGTTAGTTCCTCCAGTTCATCTGACTCTGTTACTCATGTTTATTTCTTCTTTCTAAAGTTTTCATTGCATTCTACTATGCATCCCAACTGAAGTCAAGTGGATTGTGTCTCCTTATGAATCTAGAATGGATAGTTGATTGTCTAAATTAAAGAATTAGAGACAAAATGTACAAAGGATGAGAAGCAGAGAGAGAAATCACAACCCCATTCCCTCTTGGATAGTTTCTTCTTCACTGGAGTGCTGGTTTCTTTAGGCTAGGATACCCTCCTCTCTTCCCTTTTAGAGTGACACAACTTCTAGAGGTTGGGGGGTCGGGAACAAACAAACAAAACCCCTAACCAAACAAAAAACCCAAACAAACTAAACAAAACAAACAAACAAAAAAACAAAAAAAACCCAAAGGAAACCCATAAAACTACATCTCTTGTTTTACTTGAAATGAACACTAACCCCAGTTACTTCCAACTCTGTGCATGGCTCTGCTCCAGAAGGGTCTGTACCTACATGAAGCCTTGCAGACCTGATGTAATCCATAACAAAGCTTTTAGAGTGCACTTTCTGGAAAACAGATATTTACATCTATTTAAAAAATAATTTTATTTAGCAGAACATTGAGGAAAATAAGTACTCAATCAGTTTTTCCACGAATATTTAAAACTATTATATTAGCTTAACCTTCACAAGAATAGGCACCATCTGTATAGAAGAGGAAACAGAAGATAAGAAGGCAGGAACACCTCATGGTTTTAACTGACAAAGTGACTGATGATTTTCAAAAGGTGGCATCAGTTACAATAAAAACTCCCAAATCAAATTATAGCTGTTGAGATAATGTAAACGGCAAATAAAATAAGACAGATTTTTCTGCTTTATTCATCTTCATGTCAGCATGCTTATTAAAAATCTCTTTCATTTAAAGGGTTTTTTTCCCCCTACTTGCTTCATATCTTCCAACATATGCTCAATGACACATGGAGGCAGTGTCTCAGATGTGTGACTCTTCCATTACAGCCTGTGAAAATTTATCCATAGCATTTCTATACACAGTGCAGGAACTGTAAATTCACTCCCACCCTGCCTGTTGCAATGTCTTCTGTCAACAATTTCAAAGACAGAATGAACTTATTGAACTCATACTGCAACACCATTAAAAACAGGATGCATTTAGTTTTGAAAAGGGCATATAAGCAGGGGCTGTCTCATGGTGGTAGAGGTCTTGCAAGCTAATGGCAGAGAGAACACTTTGCAGTAGCTTTCCACTAGAGGGAAGATGTTTGGGTAAAGCAGAGCTTCATGTAGCAGAATCTGTTTGGTTTGGTTTAATTTCAGCTCTTAGTTCACTGGCTTGTTAAAGCAGATGCACAGCAGGTACGTAGGTGGACTTAAAGATACATGCAGCAAGTACTTTGTCATGTTAAACCAGATGGTAGCTGATGCAATTTGAGCTAATTAGGTGACTGAGGGTAGGTAAGAAACCTAGATGGGCAAGGTAACTACCTTTGTAACTCCATTGATTTTATGCTGCCATATTCAGAAGCCACAGAAATTACTCCTGGTAGCCTCATGAGGAAAGATTATTCCACCAAAATCCATACATCTAGAGTACAGTTTTAAAAATTTAGCCAATGTCCACATACATTTTAAAAAAATGTTTGAAAAAGCTAAAATTCCTGTATTAATTCATGTATGATGAAGTCTAAATTTTTAGATTTTAACTTGATAAATACTAATTAAACTTGTACCTGTCAATTTGCTTTTTCATGGCTAGGCTAGGATATCTGGTGCCAAGTATTTTCTGCTCATCACCACCAAAACGCTTTACATCCCTGAGTCTCCACTTTTAGCAGTGACAAAACAACACCATGCCAGAGAGGAGCAGATGATACTGATGAACAGTCCCTTTTTCCTCAGCTTCTGAAGGGACGAGTGTTCAGGTCACTGGCTGCTTCTTCAGCAGCAGCTGGCCTTGTGACTAGCTGCGTGCTCAGCAGCCCAACTTGCAACACTGCAGGTCTGATTGAAGAGAGCAGCCTGTTCTCAAACATCTTCAGTGGATGACAAGCCATTTGATTAACGTATGGGTATCTTCCCTTCCTTGAACCTCCTACAAGATCCTGTCTGTGGTGGGATGTTGTTGATTTTTACAGCTTCATGTACAGCCACCAAAACATTCTGTCACATGCTTACTAGTAGGTTCCCTTGTAGTCTCAATGGAACCATGGAGCGTGCTTAGGGAAACTAAACAACAAGCTGCTTGGTTTGTGAAAGGGTAGAGGTCATGACCATAGTTTGTAGGACTCTGTAATACAAAAAGAGGCTTCTATCATCTAAATTTCTCTACTTTATTACGGATTAGCACAAATAGCATAAAAATCAACAATAGCAAGTATACCTATGATGAATGAAGTGAATATATACATATATCAAGCTATTACAAAAGATGATAATAAGTAACATAGTATCAATCGTTAGCATGGCAGATAACAATATCAGCAATCAATTGTGTAGCAGCAACAAAGGGAGTATATGCTATTATAAGTTACTATAAGCATAATTAGTGGAGCAATATATCAAAAATATAGCAGCAGATACACTTACAGTAGATTACTCATACAGGTATATATGGCTGGTATCAAATTAATTAGACATGTTTCAAAAGGAGACAAACCATCCCAAACAAGAGGATAAACTGATCTCAGAGAGGTACCCAACCATCCCAGAGGTGATAGGACAATCCACCAAAGCTATGCTCAAATGGAGTCCAGTAAGATAATTAGGCAGAACCTTGCTTTGGAAATGATCTGCATCACCAAGTCTAGAGTCAGCCAGGCATCCTTGGTGAGCGTCTAAGTGCTTGTTGAAAGTTTTTCTGGGATTTAACCTGTTTAGGAAAGGAAAACCAAGTGAAGCATGGGAAGTACTTGGAGAGAAGGGCCTCATTTGAGATAGAAATGCCTTTTAATTATAGAGGCGTAAGTGGAGTGTAGGAAATCACCACCTTAAGTAGCCAAGAGATACTGTTAATTTCCATTTTTCCACACCTAACAGCCAACAGATGATGCTGGTGGCTGTTCCTTTAGAACCATTTTATTTTCCAAGATTGTTTACACTTTTTCAGGCAATAATTTGCTGTTACTGTTTCTTATTTTGGGGCTTATTAAAAATATCTCAGGATGTCTCTTGTTTCCAGGTTCCCAGCTGTATTTCAAAGATGCTGGCTGCATTTCTCAAGAGTGTTTCTCTTTCCCAAGCCTAGTCCCCCATATCACAGTTCCAGGCTGGCAGGCTTTTCTCTGTCAGTATTTTTCAGCAAAACATTTTCCCTTGCTCAGTAATTTTCATCCTTCCAAGCAGGCCAGTTTTATGGCTGTTCACATGAGGACATGCAAAGACTCAAGGGTGTTGCTGGGGAGCAGAGGCCTGCATCACAGCAGGCACCAGTGCACATGCTGAGTCTGAGAGGGCAACACTGACATTTCTTTTTAATAATTGCATCTACTGAAGCTCTCTTCTGTTATGTTCACTTGTTGAAATTATTTTCTCCATGTTTCTACTGCTTCTCTTGATAAGTGCCTGCATTTCTGTTTAGCACAGTGTCCCACAACAAACACTTCTTTTATATTCTCTGCTGTGAATGTTCATCCTTTAATTAGCAACACCAGAGACTACCAGGTGTCTCAGCTATGCCACTGCAAAGCAATAAGCTTTAACATGAACCCACAACAGCAATGCTGGAATTTAATTATCATTACAGCTCTCAGAAACAAAGATAAAATATAGAGATGAATAGTGATTTTTACATACATCCCTGACATTTGAAGTGATAGAAGTTTTGATTCTCAAAGCTGTGTAAGTTCACGACTCTATGAACTAATGAGAGAGTTCTTATATTTTTAAAAATAGGAAAAATTATATTTATTACATTTGCAGTCAATTTGTTTATATATGAATGCTTTTCATCAGCAAACAGAGAGGGAGGGAAGAGTCAGGTTCAAATACAGTCGTTCATACCTGACAGATGCAAGGGGTAGTGGCTTAATCTGAAAAAATGTAGGTTAGATTACCTCTATGGAAAAATTCTTTACCATGAGGTTGGTGAGACACTGGAACAGGTTTTCTGTAGAAGTTGTGGATGCCTCATCCTTGGAAATATTCAAGGCAGGGTTGAATGGGACTTTGAGCAACCTGGTCTAGTGGGAGGTGTCCCTGCCCATGGCAGGAGGGTTGTAACTAGGTGATCTTCAAAGTACCTTACAATCTAAACCATTCTGTGATTATATGTTTGTTTAAGCTTTTATTACAGACCTCCATTAAGGAGACTCTGCAGTTGTTTCCTTCTCTTTGTGACATTTACAGTTAGAAATGATTTTATTAATGTTTAAAATTAATCTTGCTAAAAGTTAAGCTCATTGCTTCTTATTTCATTCCTTGTGAGCA
Organism: Neodrepanis coruscans; assembly: GCA_013400695.1. Lineage (NCBI taxonomy): Eukaryota > Metazoa > Chordata > Aves > Passeriformes > Philepittidae > Neodrepanis > Neodrepanis coruscans. The sequence continues at coordinate 44,665 of VYZS01055796.1, forward strand.
TGGAAAACAAAAACTATTCTTATATTGAGTAGAAAACTTAATCGAATTGAATCTAAGTAAGGGCCTTATAGAAAAATTAGTGCTTCCATTTTGGCAATGAATCATGGAGAAATAGTTTTCTTTGTGCTTTTCTTCTGATTTCATCCTACCCATGCCTCCTTAACACCCCAGTAAGAGCATTGAAAGGAGGACAGATGGTGTATTACTTATTCCTTAAGACCAATCACCCTTTTGTAGAAGAAAATACAGTTGAAATTAAGTAATTTGTTCTTGACATCTATCTTGGCAAGTACCAGATTTTTTTTAACATACTTACAATTAATTTTTTCAGTTATTGTTAGCAAGGCTTAGTATTCCCTACCTCCTCTTCGATTTTCTCACTCTCTCCTAAGGGCAGGTGTTTTCTCTGAACTTTTGTTTCTCTCCTGTATGTTCTCCACTGAGGTTGCTTCAGCCTGTCTATTTAAATATCATAGCAGGCAATTTATCAGCAATGCTGAAACATCAAACATCTAAGAATTTTACCTTCCAAGATCTTCCTATCCCATTCTTCACCTATTCCAGGGTGAAGTCTTGTGTTTTTTGAACTGGTATTAGTTATTACAGATTTACTTATCATGGAAATTTTATAGAAAGCCAAGCAAAAGAAAGAACTGAATGTTTTGGCCTTCTCCACATCAAGTTATTTTTCAAGTGAAGCAGAGGCCTTCCTCTTGCCTGATTCTTCCCTTACTAAGGTTTTTATTATTATAGTCAAATATCTTGTCTTTTTTTTTTTTTTTGATGCCTTGTTGTTTCAGATCATGTCCCTAGTTGCTCAAGATAGTTCTTGGTCATCTTTTCCTATAACTATGAATGTGACCTGCTTTCCGGTTTTTTTCCTCTTGCATTTGAGGACGGTTGAAATGACAGAAAGACAAGCTTTATCTGTGCCATGTCTGTATCTGTCCTTCCTATCATTCCTCTCTGAGTAACAGCCATTTCCTTAGCTTAGCCTTCCTTCTTATCTACTTTCCATGAAATTTTCATGATGCAGTACCTGAATTTAGTCAAATCTACCTTTTTGATGTCTATTGTTTTGTTTTGCTAGTCTGCCTTTTTCTTGACATCTTAATTGTGAATTCTTTTGACCATATTCATGCAAGCTGAGTCAAGATCAGATTCTCTATATTGATTGTTAAGTAATTTACAGAACTAACTTTATGAACTCTGAAATTAAAACAGAGATAAGAAATTCTGTGAGTATTAGGCACTACAGTAGTCCTGAATGGCTGAATTAGAAATGTGCACCCTTAATTTATTCAGCACGCCTAGCAATACATCAGCCTGAAACTCCTTGAGGAAAAGTTTGTAGTAAACTATTATAATTAGAGAAAATTACTTTGATGAATAGTAGTGAGAAGGTTATGTTAATTAATTCATCCCATTTTCTAAGAAGCAGTTTAACAATTTTAAAAGTAGTCAACATCCCTTAGCAGATTATTGATGCAATAGGACTAAATTTCATTTTGGAGATAGTTCATGGCAGCATGACACAAGAAGTTTTCAGATTTGTAGTTTTCTTGCATGTTTTTAGGAAGAAATTTAAATTTAACTCCAGTTGTTAAACTCTTATGATCTTGGTTCGCTAGTACTTCACCGTAAAGGAAGAGGGATTTCTGTCATGGCCTCCATTCTGCAGATCAATTTCTGGGCCCACTAAGATGGCTGTGTGCAGCTCAGCCGCTGCCCTCGCTTGTATGTGCCTCCCCAGACACGCCTCTGCCTGCCTTGTGGGCAGGCAAGGTCATGCTGAGCTCTCTCCTTTGGATCCACGTCAAGCCAAATGGAAGCTGCTGTTTTCCTTCAAAATGGATGGAAAATGTTAAGTGCTCTGCAGCAACCCCCAAAAAGTGGGCTACGGGGTTTGTTCTTCTCTTTGTGGGAAAGGATTCAAACCACCATTGCTCACCTTCCAAAAGGTGTGTAACTGAGGGCAGGGGAGGCTCTGCTTCACCTGCTGAACTTGTTCCACTGTGTGGAAAAGTTAAATGATCAGTGAGTCACAGAAAGTAAGCATGACTCCTGAGAAAAGCAGTTAGGGGTGGAGAGTGATGCTTGCTCTTTCAGCCAAAGTTTGTGTATTCATTTTGAATGAAACAAATACTGCATAAAATACTGATGCAATCCTTGTGGCCAGACCCAAACTGACTGTTCCAAGCTTCAATGTAAGGATCTAATTGCAAGACTAAAAGTCACAGTCTTGCTTTCCTGTGCAATGAAACTTTTTTTCACATCAAGCAGGGCATTGCAAAAGGGGAAAACTGTGAGCAATCTGTGGGCAAGGCACATGAGTGCAAGTTATGAGCCTGGACTCACTAGGCAAAAGAGGACATTGAACCCAATTTTCCTCATCTTGCATGAGGGCTCCACAACAGAGTAATTTATAAAGTGTTTGTTCCTCCTGGAAATATGTATTGAAGAAAGGGAATGAGCTCTGCATCTGCTGCCAAAGGAGAGGCTCCAGGTGAAGGCTCAGAGCTGTGAAACCTCTGTGGAGGAAACCATCACTTTGTAGCATTGGCTTGGGCATTGATGGCCCAGAGAGGGAGGAACTTAAGTAAAATGTTAAACCTCAGCACTTACAACCACCTAATTTGTATAACTCCTTGTCAGGTTTGCTGCTGTCATGTTCAGATCCAAGTATGATCACAGATCTCTGGGTTAGTGTTTTCAAGACTTATGTGTTACTCTCTTATGGCAATTGTATTAGGGATAAATAAAAATATTACCTTTCTCTGATCATACTGCTTTCTTCTCTGAAGATAAGTTTTGTTTAAATTACACATTAGGAAAATGCATGATTACAGTTAAGCACTAGAATAAATTGCCTGAGGAAATCTGTGAAAAGCTTTATCATGGGAGACTTTTACCAAGTCATAAGACAAATATCTACCAGGAAAGCTGTAGGTAGAGTTTCTCCAGTGTCTGGTTGGGACATAGAATGGTTGATCTGCAGAAGCCCTTTCCTGCCATAGTTTTCTATGATTCAGACACCTCTGACTGTAAAGATTGCTTCACATCATGTGTACATAATAGCCTCTTCATCATGCTAGATCCAAGCCTATTATGTCACTTGCAGCTTCACACATCATAAAAGTTTATTTAGTGAAAACAGCATCTAAAGCCTCCACAGTACAGGGCAGTTAACCCTGCGTCCAGGCAACAGGTAAGTCACACTGGAAAAAATTAATGTGTCTGCTCAGTTCTCAGCAGTAGTTGTCTGCTGAGTGTAGGCACAGGAATGAAAAGCAGATGAAAAGCAAATACTTACAGGGTAGAGACACCATGATACAGATCCTACGGGTGCTCCTAGCATTTCTCCCAGGTCATTGATTTACTTAAGGACTCAATCTGTCTCAAGCATCACAAAGTGCATTGCATTTGTCAGGAGCGCAGGCATGAAGCAAGCAGAAGCTTCTGCTTTGCTTTCTCGTTACAAAACGAAATATTCTGATCACAGAAAAAATGTTCCACATGAGGTTTGAGCATTTTTAACCAGCTGACATTAGACTTAGCATTCAGTACTCTGTTTGTACAGCTTCAAAGCAGCACCTTGCTTGCCTACATGCTGCAACCCCCAAATCTCTCTGTTTAGGGCTGTCGTGGTTTTACCACTAGGAGGCATGGTACCGACAAGAGAGATCCAATAGAAGCAACACACACCAAAAAAAACCCAACAAATAATAAGGTTTATTTTACACACACAGAAAACTGACAATAAAACGCAAAGACAGACAAATTAAGCTCTTCCGGGTCCAGCAGCTGATATGGGAAAGTGCTAGGGTAGCACTAGGTCTTTGCCAGAGGCTCCTGAAAGACACCGGGACAATTAAAAGACTGCGACTGCCCACCCTCCTTTTCTCCAGGAAGGAATACCACTGCTGAAGGAAAGATGTGGTCCTCAGCCCGTGCCGCTCTCGCTGGAGTTGCCATTCCGCTCGCGCCGCTGAAAAACTAGGTGCTGAGATGAGCAGTGATGTTCTCCCGAGCTCTGCTGTTCCCAAAAAAGAGATGGCCACCTCGCTCGCTCTTTTATAGGGGACAAATCTTGAGCAGGTGCAGGGCGTCTCCCAGGCGTGAGTCGTCCCTTGGATTGGACAGTCAGAGCCCAGGAACTGCCCCTAGCGAGAGGTTCCGCTACGAGCTAAAATGGCGGCTCAACACCACATGGCCGAACCTGGGCCGGAGTGCAGGTCCCCCTGCGGCTCCACCTGGCATCCCACGGGGTCCCGGTACCGCCACCAGGCTGCCCTGACTTGTGCCAACCCGGCTGCTCGCCGCAGCAGCTCCTCGACTGCAAGAGGGCCACCGATAGCCTTTTTCTATTCCATGCGCACGGGAGATCCCACCGCACATGTGCAGAGCGGCGAGTCGGGCCCGAGCCCAGTGGTGCCCGGCAATGCCAGCAGCCACCGGCGCCCATGGCCATGGAGCCGCGTCTGCAAAATGGCTGGGGGAAGCACCATGCCTGTGGGCAAGCCCTGCAGGGCTGCGGCAGCCATCCCCGCTGGTCCGGGGGTGCCACACCCACACAAGCATAGACCGGCCCCGGGCTGCCACCGCCACTGCCTGCTGCAGCTGCAGGCGACCCTGCAGCGTGGGGTGACCCCCTCCAGCCCAGCGCTGATGGCTGTGGGGCTGGTCCCCCCATCCCCAGCCGCGTGGGAGCCACGGCTGCGGCAGGGACCGACCCTGTCCCCGGCCATGAGGACTGGCGGGCCCGCGCCATGATGAGGCGGTCCTGAGCCGGCCCCCGTTTGCCGTTGCCATGGCAACCCGCCTCAAACACACAGGAAAGAGAGTTTAACACGGCCCCAATACCCCCCTGCCTCCCAAAAACCCTCAAAAAAACCTCCACAAAGCCCTGAAAAGAGCCCTTTCCCCGTCCCTAAAAAGGGAGGCGAAAGACAAGGCGGGGGAGAGGGAAAAAACAGTTTAACTCCCAGAACCTTTGTTTTCAACCCACAACAAGGACCATTAATTACACAGAATTAACAAGGTTGGAAAAGACCATAGAGATCACCAAGTCCAACCTATTACCTAACTTATCGACCTACCCAACACCATCCCATCATCTAAACCATGTCACTGAGTATGCCATCCTACCTTTCCTTAAACATATCCAGGGTCGGTGACTCCACCCCCTCCCTGGGCAGCCCATTCCAATGGGAAGTCACTCTGTGAAAAAGTTTTTCCTAATATCCAGCCTCATTTGGAAATCCACCTCTCCAAATTCTGCTCAATTTATTCACAAAGAACCTGTCTCTCTACACATAAATGGGTCATCAATTGCTTTTCCTGCTACTTGCAGGTCTGTACATAGAAGACTTTTGAATCTCCTTATGCACAAATACTATTGCATTTCTGCCAGAAGGATGACTAAGGAAATGAAAACAAATACTGTAGTTATCCTCAGAAGATGTTTTTATACAGCTCAGAGTAAAAGTATATTTTAAATTAGTTTCTTCAGAAGGACCAGTCACAGAGTCACATTTAAGCTTTTTTTGCTGGTAATTACTGAATAGTGTGCTAAGCATTGACAGCAATGAAGAAACAACAAGTTAGAAAAGCCTATCTTACTGTGTTTGTCAGGGAGAGATCAGAAAAAGGCAAGAAGGAAGATCAAGCACCTGAAAGACTTGGGCTATAAAGAAGTGAGATTGTTAAACAAAGGTGAGAAAACTGAGAGCATATTTAGTATTACCTGAAATGGTCAGGCATCTTCTGCAAAAAATATAGGAATGAACATTGAGTGAAGACAGAACAAGAAACAACAGATTTAAACTTCAGAAAGAAAGATTAATTCTCAATGACCTCTCAAAGTTGTTTCCAGCCATATTGCCTGTACTTCTATGAAAAGATACAAAACAGATGCAGATATAACAGGATATATCTTCGTTAGAAAACAAAGGAAAATCCAACTAAAACCTTTAAAATATTTCTTTCCTTTTCAGCTCTGCCTCAGGAGACTGGAAGATCCCTGGAACAATTTCGGAATCTAAAAAGCAGAAACCAAAACATTTGCTTTTATCGTAAGTGTAGATATTTAGGAGATGGAAACAGAATCTACTTTCATTAGCAAAACCATAATGGTTTGGCTTAAAAACCANAAAATCCAACTAAAACCTTTAAAATATTTCTTTCCTTTTCAGCTCTGCCTCAGGAGACTGGAAGATCCCTGGAACAATTTCGGAATCTAAAAAGCAGAAACCAAAACATTTGCTTTTATCGTAAGTGTAGATATTTAGGAGATGGAAACAGAATCTACTTTCATTAGCAAAACCATAATGGTTTGGCTTAAAAACCGCAGGGGAAGACAAAGAAAAAATAACTCTTTTTTCCTGTGCCCACATTTGGCTGGGAGGAGTAGCCAGGTCACCAAGGTTACCTCTCCCTGGGTTTTTTCCCATCAGCCCCGGAGAACCACAAGGAGTGCTGGGAAGGGGCTGGGATTATAATCTGTGGGACAGAGCACTGGCCCTCCCTCTTTCCCCGGGGACTCTGGAGCTGAAGGCAGGGCACCTCTACTCACCACGGCTTTGAGGATTTTCCCCCTCCCCCACCGGACTTTGCTGCCTGCTGTCTTTTCCTCCACGGAGTTCCCTGAGGTCGCCACTGCTTTTCATCTCCCCCAGCCTGAGAGGACCCCTTTGGGAGGACTTCTTCATAGACACACCACCCCTGGAGGGACTGACGCCTTCTTTTCCACAGATACATTTTATTTTTGGGGTTTTGGGTGCCGGCCTCTGGGTCTCTCCTGTGTTCTTGGGAGGGGTGTCCCCTTCCTCTGGGTTGCTAGTTTGTTTTTTTTATTTTTCCCCTTTCCCCACATCGAGGGTGGGGGGTGGGGCCGCTTTGCCCAGGGGGTGTGGTGTAACCTCCATCCTTTCCCCTCTTCCCTTCTCGAGTTACACGCAGTTGGTGCAGGGGGGTGGGGGCC
>VYZS01055811.1:11390-23792 GCA_013400695.1 Neodrepanis coruscans
CCAGGGAGGACTGTATCTAGCCTGCATTCCCACAAGAGACGACTGGGGTTGTCTGACAATTTCTGCACCATCTCCACAGGTCTGTGGGACAGGGAGCCACACCACTGCTGAAACAGTATTTAGGAATTTTAGGGATTAAAAACTTTGGGAATACATTTAGTGATAAATTTTAGAAGGCTAAATATGAAACACTACCTTGTAATATTTTCAATCCTTTTTTTTAAATGGTGTCCCATCCTATGCTTCACAGGTTGATGCAATGGTCATTGGTTTGACCACACAGTGTTCAATGATTTTTGCAAACCACTACTGTCCCTGAGTGTTAGATTTGGATCTGACACACTAGTTTTGCTGGAAGAGATTTAGAGTCTCTCAACACAGTCAGACAGCCCTCTGATGCCCACTTATCTCAGGCATCCTCTTTGCAGGGCTGATTCCAGAGAGGCATCCCACTGCTGCCAAAATCTCAGACTCAGTGAATTGCTTGCAGCATCCTCCTTCAGAGACTGCATGGCAATATCTCAGTCAGCCTAACAACATGTGCAATTGAGGACCAGCCACCACAAACCAGAGAGGCTGAGGCTTTGCAGAGTCCCGCATTATGCAGTTACGTAGTTGTGTTAACTTCTCCAGATGCAGCAGGTAGCATCAAAATTATCCCTTGTTTGAGTGTGGGCTCATTAGTGGAACTTTTCAGAGGAATGGAAGCCAGCGTATGTTTTGCTATATTTGTCAGCTGAGGGTGCTCTCAGTCACTACATCCTGCACATTTTATTTTTGCTCTGTTTTCCACCAGCATGTCATTTTCTAGACAAAGTTTTCTCACAGTTTTCAGGTTCCCTTCAGTATTTTCCTCCTGGCAAGCTCAGGCCCTGCCTCCTCCTCTGTACCAGTGGGAGGTTACTTCCCTGCACCACCCACCCTCTCTGCTCCTCTTTTCTTTCCTCTTTCTTTGGCAATCCTTGCTTCCAGGCTTTGTCTGTGCTTTTGCTCTGATATCATGTCAGTTCCAATCCTTTAATTTTTTTCCTTATTTATTCTTCCCTTTTTCCTTTTTCAAGCACTCCTCATTTCCTCAAGAGCAATTTTGCTTCTTCTCACCTGCATTCTCTACCTCCCCTTCTCAGCACCCCTACTTTCAGGTACCCTGTTCCTTAAGGGGTAGTCCAAGCTAACACATTCATCCTTCTTCCCATGAGGAACTAATCATCCCACTAATTCTCTTAATACAGTTCTCATCTATGAATTTTCTGACTCTTTGGTCATTCACTTAGCTTTTGACATAATTCTCCCTTGTGTTCACTTGCTTGATTTTTCTTTGGAAACTAACAATATCTCCATTGACTTCACCACCTTCATCTGCGTTACAATCTCTTTTTCCCACGACTGAGTTACCATGTAATTTATCTTTTTTTCCAACTTGAATACTCATTTGAATATTTTTACTGATCTTTTTTTCCTTTTTTTTTATCAAGGTATCCTCTTTATTTTTCCCATTTTGTCATGTACGGAGGTATTTTCCTTAAGCTTTTTGTTTTCACAACTTCTTTCCTTCTCTATTTACTCTTCTAATTGAGAATTTCTAGGTCTCATAGCATTCACCAAGAGTCTGCTCCAAATTCCAATTTCATCCATAAAAAAGTTATCAATCATTCCCTTTGTACATACCTTGCTTGATGCATATTTAATATATTTTATATACTTGGTGATCATGCTGTATTGCTTTGGGGAAAGTGACTTTCAAGGTCAGGGGCTTCAGGGTTGTCAAGTTCAAGTCACTTGCAAGACTTTAAAGTCTCTGAAGGAAGGCTGTCTCAGTAACTGGAGTTAAGACCATGCTTTTGCATGTAGATAAGTTGGCTCTTAGAAGATTTGGAAAAGCTTGTACTCTGCTTCTTTGGGTTTTGGGACAACCTGCAGATTTGCATGAGGAGACCATATTTTCCAAACAGTACAATAATTAACTACATAAATGCTCCCATAATCTCAGCATATTTATGAAAGAAAACATGATAGTAGTTCCAACTACATCATTTTGTATTTGAGAGGACCAATATCAAATAGAAGCAATGTAGCTCTACAGCCTATTTTTTGTGTGTAATTTGCTGTTGCTCTAGTAAATTCTCTTCTTTTTCACTTTAATAGGTTCACAGCTATTTAACCCCCATGAAAATTTGCTGAATTAGTTTGAAAAGGCAGCTGGAACCAAGACAGTGTATTTGTTGCAGTATCTTTGAAAATCTGCAGATCCCTGTAATAAAATGTATGAAAGCCTCATAAGACAATAGATAAACCAGAAAATCCATTTAGGTCACTCAGTGGATTCTGGGCTTACCTGAAGAAAGAAGCAATTGTACTAATCTGCAATAGTTAAAAAACTTCTAACAATGAACTGTGGTGTTGTGTCAGTGGAAATACCTGATAACTGCACTGAGGCTGTTCCCAGGCATTATTATGCCTAGGAGAAATTCTTACTGTTTTGTCATTTTACTCCTGCTACTAAATTAAACTCAGGATTTTCAGGCAATTTATATTTTCATAAATAAAATATGTCCCAGATTTTCTGCCAGTTTAGGGCTGAATTATCACAGTGAAAGTTGCCTTGCTAAGTTCGTAGCAAGAAACAATCACAGGCAGAGACTTAGGAAGATGGTACCAATTGAGGGATACTACACTCCTTTCCTTCCACCTTTGTATCCCAGGTCTATCACGGTTGTGCTCTGGACATTCAGCACTGGCTGCAGGGGCAGGGTGGATGATTATCCCTTTAGTCACCCCTTCTTGTTGGCTGTGGATACCTCCCCGTTGCAAACACAACCTACTCAGAGATTAAAGCACAGCCTTTTTCTCCAATGTAGTGGAGAGCAAGAGGACAATCTTGTCTTTAACTCTCTGACCTGGACTAAGTTCTTCATAAGCTTTAAACTAGCTCTCAGTTTTATATCAATAAGCAAAAAACCCCAACCCAAGAGTCAATATTACATGATCTTCTTCACAAGAGCTTATGTAGCTTACTGTAGTTATACATATTCCCACACAAACAGTCTGATCCCTGAGTGTGGCAAACACACAGGTGTTGTCCTGTGGCATCCTGAGAGTGATTTTATCAATAACAAAAATTCATACCGACTGATCAATAATTGTAGTACAACAAGTTGGGGCAAACAAGGTGCAGAAATCCCAATAAACACTTTTTAGGGGTTTGGAAACAGCTTTCAAAAACAGATAAGAAAATGAAGTTGCTTCAGCAGGATGCTGTTGGCAAATTTAGCAGCCTCGTAGACAGGAACTCACACCTCATGTAAGCTTTAGGTTGGATTTTCAAATTGCACTGCTAAACCAGACCCTTGGTGGGTGTACACTTCATGTAACCCTACTGAATTCTTGTAGACAAATAGAGAATTTAGCCCAGCAGATATAAAAGTGAAATTGCAGTTAGACCCCAAAATTAGAACCAGGTAATCCATGTTTTATAGCATTCTAGATCAGACTCCATAGAGCTACAGAATAATTTAGGTTCTGTACGACACTTCTATAGATGAGTTGTATTCACACAAAACATCCAAATAGCTCTTTATTTAAATACCAGTACATCTCTCTACACTGTCTTCATTTCCAAATTCAGCTCCACTTATGTAACAGAGACCACAGAGCTGAATGATAGCATTTTTTATGCATTTCTTTTATTTTGACTTTCCAGTCTGACTTAGTACTTTTCTGTCACATTTTCTAACTATAAAAACATCATGTGAATCCAGAGAGATACTTTACCTCTGCATCTTGCTTTAGATCCACTCTTTCAATGATAAAATTAGAATCTTACTCCTAGACAGGTTGTCAACATTTGCCTAACAAAACTTTATTTCTTTATTTGTAGGATCTTGTAAGTAGGTCATCAGCACAAGTAACCCAGGCAAACATCAACAGTTATTAGAAAAGCATCTTGGCTCTGGGATAAAAGTCTAGTTTTAATGTACTTAATACTAAAGCTATTTTGCTTGTTTTTAAGTTAAAGAACAGCATTTGGTGGATTTTCTATTTTGAAGTGTGTTTTAGGTTTTATATATAATGCAAGGCTCTAGAATTATTAAGAGTAGTGGTGGATGGCATCATTCTTACAAAACCCCCCACAAAACCAAACCAAAACAACTCTCCAATAAAACAAGAAAAATGTCACAGAAATGAAAGCATAAAATATTCTAGTAAAGTAGGAATTATTTTGCATTGCTCTTCAAATAATCAGAAGGATTTGCATGAATTTTTACTGATTTCACTGAAAAGATGAATATCACAGAAGTACAATTTTCCTATTACCTTAATTGTGAATAAAAGTAGCTTAATTTGCAATTTCCCCAATATAACTGAAAAGCTGGATTTTCTTGTAATACGATTATCAACATAAATAACAGCAGAAGAAGTCATCATGATTTAGGTGTGCTTGTAGAAAATTAAAAAAGTAATTTTCGTAAAATATGTATTGGATCAGGTGGGTTGTGTGCTTTTCAAATTGTTTTCATGAATATTTAATCAATGTGAGACATCTACTTATGCAAGCTGAAATAGGTACCAGTCTTTGTCCCAGGCTGTTCTGTTTCACAGTCTTCCAACTGAGATCTTTTTAAAGCTGATTTAATTAATATTAAAAAAAAATGAACTAAAATAATCTTCAGCAGGTGGCATAAACTGAGAAAAAGCCAAGGAACTCACAAACTACCAGCAAATCCTTAGTTCATTTCGGTGCAGTATTGGTGTGATGCCTAGTTTTTCAAGAATTTCTTGGTTGTTTTTTTTTTACCAAGATCACTGAATTACAGGGATATATGTATAAAATGATCCATTGAATGACTACGATAAACTGGAGGGATAAAACCCCAGAATCCAACCCCCCCCCCACCATATCCTGCCTATACACTGCCATAGAGATACACTTTCTCACACCCACATGTGAGATATGTGTGCCTCGCGCACACACACGGATGGAAGGTACATACCCATACACCTCTAGGTCTATAGAGGGTTAGATAAACCTTGTCTAGGTATAAAAACACATTCCTATGAATCTGTGCATATAATACATCCATATGCATCCAAGCAAACATGTAAGCATAGATACACACACACACAAAAAGACACTGGAATGTAGGCAAGGCACATCCACAGGTACAGACAGCTCCAGAAGCACACACAGCTGGCTGCATACTCACATGGACAGACAGATAGATATACGGGCATATATTTGTTGAAGAGTTTACATTGGCACTATCATCCCTGCTAATTTCTCCTTCCTTTTTGAAGCACTCCAGTTTTAGGATCCTGGAGTAAGCCAGGTCCCTGCAGGGAAGAGACTCCTCTAGAGGCAAAGCACTTCCAATTTCTTTGACGTTCCCCACCTCTCTTCCCCTCTCTCCCAACAGCAGATCCAGAGAGATGAGCTGGGCAACCAGCACGGCTCTCCCAGATGCTGTCTTGGCACTTTCCACCCCAGCTTAAGGAAGGGTATAGGATAACAAGCTTAAGATCTCATCACTTCAACACCTAAGCCTGCAGGAGCAGGACGCTCTGGGCAACATCTGGACACAGCTCCTTTCCTCACGCCCCCCTCCTTTCCCGTGCCCCCCAGCTGCAGACTACAGAGATTCCCCTGCACCGTACCTGTCCTCTGCAGGTGTTAAAGCCTTGCCCCTCTCCCTCTTCTCCCTCCCTTTTTTCTCCTGGCCCCCAAACCCCGTCAAGAAACCTCTTCGCAATCGGCCACTCTAAACTTTTCCCTGGCTGCACAACCCGCACCCCCTCGGGCAGCGGCTGCTCTAGTCCAGAGGGCAGGATGGGGCGGGGGTGGGTTGCAGGAACCCGGGATGCGGGGATCAAGGCTGCAGGGTGTGGGTTGCGAAGGCTGGTATGAGAGGACCGGGATGCGGGATACGGGGATACGGAGATGAATCTGAGATGAATCTGAGATGCAGGATGCAGAGACCGGGATGTCGGATGCAGAGATCGGGATGTCGGATGCAGAGATTGGGATGTGGGATGCAGGGACCAGAGCGCGGGATACCAGTGCCCATCTCCTTACCGTGCAATGAGGGTAGGTCCTGGCAAGCGTCTCCAGCTGCTCCCAGGCATCGCGGGCCTCCCGATGTGCTCGTTAAACATCCAGCGGGGAGTCTCACCCCCCAAACTTGTGTGAGCTGCTTCCTCTGGAAATAATCACCCTTTCTCCCCCCCACCTTGGATCGGATCCCGATGGAAACTCATCAAGGCTTCCTAAACGGTCAGAGGTAAGGCTGTGAGGGAAGGAAAAGAAGAGGGGCGTAACGGGACAGAGCGGTTTCGATCACCAAGTGGTGATCCCCTTCCTTTCCCCTCTCCTCTGGAACACCCGCTTCCCGTTCCTCTGACCAACTTTGTCTCTGCTTGGCCAGGCAGCGCCTGGGACCGGCGTTGTGAATTGGGGTCCCTTTTCGCAGCCTGGCATCTTTCTAGATTTCCTCTCCTTTCCGGGCAAAGGGGATTGGCGCAAAGCTTTAAATTAGGAGGCGACCTAGAGTTGCAAAGACAGGGAGTGGGAGCTGGCTGGCGTTGGCAGACCGCCTCCCCCGGCACTCTGCGCTGCGCGGAAGGGCCGGCTGAGGCTGATCCCTACCATTTATTCATTGATTGCGTTCCTAGTTCTCACTGTGGAGCTGGCTATTGCTCCTGGCACGGCCGGGAGCGGGGCTGTGGCAGGAGCCCGCGGAGGCAGGCGAGCTCCATGCTGCGGGGCTCCCCGCGGCTGTTTAACTGCGCCGGCAGCGCGGGCAGGAGCGCAGCCCGGTCGCCGGGGGGAGGACACGGATGCGTGTGTGTGTTGCGGGGGGGACGGGACACGGGGACGCTGCTGTCGCTTGGCAACCCTGCATCCCTGCCCCGAGCATCCCTCCCTCAGCGCCCTGATTGGACGGGGCCGGGGTGGGGGGGACACACACGCCCCTCCGAGGATGCTGCGCCCCGGCACTGCGACTTGTCGCATCCTCAAAAAGCCTGGAGCGGGCAGGGGGAACACAGAGCAGCGGGAGAGCCGAGGCAATTCAGGGCGTTGTATCACCGTCCTCCTGCCTTCTACATGGCTTGATCAATTTGCTTCTACTTTATATCTCTTAGAAAAAGAATATATTTGTGTATGTATGTATGTACGTATGGGTGGATGGATGGATAGATAGACACGAAGAAAATATACAAATATACAGATAGCTGTTTATGTATTATCTACAGTCTCCACATTATCTCTCTATATTCTAACTCTCCTGTAAGGGAAGAGGGCAGAAAAATAGTTACTGAGAAAATTACACTCCAGGCTACAGTAAAGCTGGATGCAAAAGGAAAAAGAAAGCTACTTTTTTGGATTAAATATGATTGAAAAGCAAAGGTTTGCATCACCTGGAGTGTTAACAGAAGGTCATGGTCCTAAACAGGTAATTAAACACAGGGAGGTGAGCGAGCTGTAACAGTCAGTGAGGATGGATGAATTGAACTCAGAGGGGGTGAGTTTAAGCCGTGCTGCATGGGGCACTGCTGGTTTTATATGGGGTTTTATTACTCATTCTCTGCTATGGCAGGACAGCAAGCAGCAGATTCCTGCTGGTTGAGTGTAGTACGGAAAGGGTGTTCATAAAATCCCAGTATCTCCCTTTCCATCACAGCTCCAGTTGGGATGCTGTGAATTTCTCACTCTTCAGCAGGGAGAAGGCCACTGTCCACTTCTCTCTGAATGCTTCCCCCAACCTTCAGAGTTAACTCCAGGCAGCTCCCCATCAATGCTCGGGCTAAGCAAAGAAAGAGACACTGCAGTCAGAAGCTGCAATCTAGCTGCTCACATGGGGCCACTACTGTTTCAGCAGTCACAGTTCCGGTAAGAAATCAAGCCAAAGTAAAAGGAAATAAAACAAATAATCTGTTTCTGCTTTGTAATATTTTATGTTAAGTTATTTAACATCTGTTTACTTTTGTGATCTACCCATTACATTTGAGCTACTCATCTATTGTATGACTTTTTTCTTTCTTGGAAGCCAAGGACATTTCCCAAAATGTACATGTTCAAATGTTTCATTAAGGATTATAGTTAAGCAGGGAGCAAAATGAAAGAGAACAGTTTCTCTCAGGTTTAACCCTACTGTAAATTGGATTAAAATCAGTCCATGTCTTTCAAATCATAGTACAATTTGACAAAAAGGTTTAGAATACAATGTTTTTTCACGGTCTTGCAGGCTGATTGCCAGGAAAGACTAGTGGAAAGAAGGATATGATTCTGCATTGCTTTGTACATAGCAATCATAGCTCAAAGTGAGTATGAAAGGAACTTTTTCATTGGGTAGGATATAAACCCCACTGTGTATGAAATTGGCCACCACAGGCACCAAGTGGGATTTGGCTAAGATGTATTGTATGATTTGCAGCAGGTCACTTAGAGGCAAGGAGGTGACCCAGTCATTCATGTCTGTACTTCAAGAAGCATCCTTGTTACTGGTAGCTTACTCTCTTTCTATGCTTGCTGTTGTGCAACGTCTAGTATCAGCCCCTAACACTGCTGCTACTTGCATACACCTGATTCACGGTTGCTGAGAAGCAGGAAAACAAAACTGAACAGGCAAACAAGCTGTAGCAAAGGCACAAGGGGTTTGTTCCTACTTTCTGCCAGGGCTCTTCCTCAGCTGGTTCTCCTAGATCAAGAGGGTCTCGTTTTAGCCACAAGAGAGCTTACTCAATCTTTCTAAAACAGGATTCTGGAGACCTTTTTTACGTTTATAATTCTGGAAGAACCATCTTTATTTTTGTAGGGAACACAGCTGTGCCTCAATTCTCTTTTGGGATAGCACGTGCAACATCACGTAGGGTATTGTGAAGATTCAGTCATGTACTGAGAGTATGTTTTCAGATAATCAGATGTTGAGACTTACAGGTACACACAGTGTTACAATGCAGGGCAATCCAGGGATCTCAATGAAGACTTGTGCTAAGCTGTATTTGGGTGCTACAAGGGAAATCATTCACTTGAGGCTAAATTGAGCACCTCAGTTGATTGTAGAGATACCCACAGTTAGATACAGCAATCAGGCTGTGTAAGTTCTGCCAGGGGAGAGCTTGGAGAAAACAATCAACATCCCTCAATGTCTTTGACCTGGCTCCAAAAACAAGTCTTGATATGAAATATGTTTATTTACTTTCTGCCTGTGACACAAAAATGGTAAAGCAGCAACAGCATTTTCTGAAATAGGAATATTTTGCCTTTGTGAATTATCTATTAGTTAAATAATAGTTATAGTTAATTAAAAGATAGATTCCTTTCAAATTGAATTCCCAAATAATACCAAATTGAGTTTGTTGAAGGCTTTGATGAGCCGAATAATTTGTTTTTAGAAAATTCATGAATGTGATTAATTAACAGACTTATCACCACAAATAAACAGATACGTATCTTTTCCTTACATGGAATTTTAGCATGATCTTCAGGACTGTACACATGGGAACTTTCCAATCTTACATTTTATGGCAAGATACTGTTCCAGCAAAACAATTTGTAGGGTTCCCTGAGTTGCTATAAGCAGCTGTTTTGGGACAAACTCAAGTGATTTGCCGATTAAAACCTAAAGTGATGCTTTAGAAAAATTGCAAGTCTGCATGTACAGCGAGTGAGTGATCTATGGATTGGGCCCAGCCTACCTGAATAATTCATAAGGCTTATGGTCTTTCCTCATTTCTTGAGGACCTTACAGAAATGGATGGGAATAGGGCTGTGGATCAGTGAGTTTTTTCTAGTAAATTGCTCCCTGCCACCTGATTTCCAACAGCTCTGAAGCTTCTTGCTTTGTGAGTGGGCACGATCCCATTCTGTTGGGCTAATTTCCTGTTTTTGAGTAGTCACAGGGGTCTAGATGTATCTTCATAACACTACGGCCATGTCTCTTAACAACACTGATGGCTGATCAATGTCATCATGAAGCTCATCACAAAAATTGAATGTTTTCTTATTGTTAAGTGGTTTTGAAGAGATTTTAGGTCAATACACAGAGTGCAAAAAGTCCCCATGTACATTACTGCTAACAATGCTGATCCTCTTATGGTTGAGTCATGTGGCACCCCTTAGGCCTTCAGTGACATTGTCATTTCCTGTCAGATATCCTGTGATGGGTTTTTCAGCTGACTGAAGGGATACTGGCCTAGCACCAACATTAAGAATATGTCATAACATACTCAAGATTTTTTTTGGTATTCTGAGCCTTTCTCATCTACAAGGATGCTGGCAACTCTGACTACAAGGCTCAACACAACAAAAATCTGGGCTTCAAGTGATATCATCTAGCACATAGAAGAAAGATTGCATTTCATACTGTCTGTGCACATACAGCATCATAGTCCTTTCTGTTTCCACCTCCCATGACCATCAGTGACTTTACTTGCCTCTTCTCCTCAGCTTGTCTCCATCCAACTCTCCAGTTTCTTTCAGTTTCCCTCTTCCTTTTTCACCTTCTTCCTTTTTACACTTTAGATAGTTGGCTGCCTGCTCATGCCTGTCGTCTATGTCTCCAGTTAACTCCAAGGTCTCCTTGCCCCTTCTCAGGAAAGAAACCTCTTTCCATGGAAAAAACCCAGCAGCTGTTGTTCATCTTCATCAGCAACAACAGGCAAAAAGGTCTGGCTTTGCTGTGGGAACCAGCTGCCCTCTTTCCACTTTTGCTTCCTCCTCAGAGTTCAGGTTTCCCAACATACTGCTGGTGACACACATGACATCCAGATGTTATCCAAATGTGACCCCTTCATAAAAATACTTGAGAAGCAAGGATCCCTCAAGGTCTGTGCAAGATATACAAGTATACACACTCTACCTGCATTCGTTAAATCTTCCTTAGACAAAATCCTACTACTGTTTGTGCAGTTGCAGGGATGAGCATAATACAGGCTCTGCCTGATGTATGCCTGATAGGTGCAGGACACTATAAATCACCTCCAGTTTCCATTACTCATGACTCCAGGTCTAAGGTCCACCATTTGTCTGCATCTTCTCACCCCATCCTTCCTAAGTGTCTGATATAGGAGGTGATATTTGTCTTCTGAGAGGAGTTCCTGGGCTTTCCCAGGAGTTGCAGGGGTCTTCCTCATAAGAGGATGGGGCATGATACAGTGGCACATTCCAGTCTCTGTCATATTTAAATTAATATGAGGAGATGGCCCCATTCTACAAAATCCTGACGCTTACACTTTTTTTCATACCATGTGAATAATTGGGTACCAAGTACAAGAATATCCTACACATTTTGCTTTGACTTATGCCACCTTTACATTTCTGTGCATTATTATTCTCTTTATTAGTATTTGAACTGTTGGCCTCTTCAAACTGTTCCTCCCTTCCTGCTGAAAATCCCCTAACGGCATTTCTTCTCTTTTGAAACACTTTCCCTTCCCCCATCGCTCTTCTCTGTAGGAATTACTGCATTTACATATTTTGTTTAAGGTGCTTGGGAATTATTGACAAGTTTGCCTTGCCCCTGGAGGGTGATGCAACACAATCAAGCTGTGAACCACTTAAAGCATTGACTGGCTCATAGAAGGGATTGCTTGTGACTCTGAATTAGGGCACAGGCCAAGAAATATAGTACAGTGCTGTCAGGGGCTGTAGCACATAGATCCATTTCCTTTATAATCCTATCATATCTATGACCTACCACATACAGAGCAGTGTAAAAGACCTACATTTTCCCATTAGCTCAAGATACAGGCTTCCTATAAAATAAATTTTCTTGCAGCCCCTTTGTCATTGCTTTGCAAGCCTGAAAACCCTGCTTTTATTATGTCAGTGAGTGTATTTCAGAAATCTTTCATACTGAGAATCCATCTGGATATACTACTTTCTAAATGTCCTGCTGAGATTCTGCTTTGCCACTAGTTAAAAATGAATGGATAAATTTATAGACAGGAAGTTTATTGTATTTGTGTTATGAAATATACTCTAGATCTTGGCTTGGGTTTCTCTTGGTGGTGTTTTGGTTTTTGTTGCTGAGTTTTTGGTTTGTTTTATTTTGTTTTGGGGTTTTTTTTGTTTGTTTTCGTTTTTTTTTGTTGTTTTCCCTTTCTTCTTTTTCCCAGCCATTTAATTTTGCTAGCACCCCTGGAAGGAGCAGTGAATCCAGAATTAGAAAGCTGAAATAAAAGGAATTAAGTTCCTGGAAATGAGACTGGAACAAAAAAACAAGAAACCCAAATCAATCCAAAGCTGAGGATTCTGACTTTCCCTTAACAAAGACAGACCTTTCTTCAGCAAGACATACCTGTACTGGGAGAACTGCTACTAGCACAAAATAGAATGGAGTAGATGGTGTCAAAAATAGCACTTGGGCTGTTTAAAATACAAGAATGCTTCTTTTTTTTTTTTTT
>VYZS01055819.1:1300-19867 GCA_013400695.1 Neodrepanis coruscans
GGCTCCTGCTGTGTCTCCCAGTGTCCAGTCACCTGGCTGGCACCACCTCTCTTTCTGCCCTTTGTTACTCCAAAGGTTGGTAGTTCATGGCCTCTTGCCTCAGGCTCCAACCCAAACTCAATCTGCATTTCAATCTGCAGTTTTCGAGCCCAGCAACCTGGACCAGCTGTATTCCTCAGCAGTAGATAGATAATATTGGGAAGATTACAGTTTTTAGGATGCTTCTTCTACTAGAGTGACTTTTAGTCAAAATTTTAAGCTCTCCCATTAGTCTCATTTTTCTGTCTTTACTTTTAAATTTCTGACTTCTCGGNAAAAATCCATTCAAGGGTGACTGAAATAAATATAGGAAAATCTCTTCAAATTTCTGATAAGAAAGAGTAAACGAGATAGAGCCAGATTCTTCTTAATCACATCCAGTGACATGACAAGTTCTAATGGGTATAAATTTAAGAAAATTTTAGTCAACCATAAGAAAAATACTGTGATAGTGGTCAAACACTGCAATAGGTTGCCAAGAGAGGTCGTATCATCTCAAACTTTGAAGATAATCAAAACACAGCTGAATATGATCCTGCACTGAGTAGGAGACCTTCAAAAATATACTGAAATAATCATATGATAGTAATTATCTTGAAAGGCCATTCATCATTTAATTAATTTCAGTTCAATAGCCTGTGACCTTGCTTATCACCCCATCCTTTACTCCCTCTGAGGCTGGAATGGAATACCTGAGAACAAGTCTATCAAGTACACTTAAGTCTCTTTGAAAAAACAACATGACATTAGTGGACTCAAAGGTGTGACGGGAAGATCAATTTTTGCTGAGGTTGTCCAATCAGTCATATACAACTGCATTAGCATTGCTCCAGTGTTCTCTTTGTCATTACAATCATCCCATGCATTGACTATGAATGTGGGAAAAGGCTGACCCAGAGGCAAGAGCTGATCAGGAATAACACAGTATCTCATCTGGAAGAAGACAAAGAGGCAGTAGTGGCTGTTTGTTCTGATGCAGAGACATGTAGTTGATATTGATTAAGTCAGGGAAGCCAAGACTATGTGACCTTTTAAGGCTGAACAGCAGGAATCTTTCACAGTGAAAATAACAGCAAGTACACTGTAAACATATTCTTTCATGGTGTACAATAAATTCCTAAGAAAAAATTACTGCTTAGTATTAGAGAAATATGAATTTGTATTTGTATTACTTACAAATGTAATCAACCTTTTATTATCTAATATTTTGTATTTTTAAAACAAATATATTTTTAACTGAAGTCTGAAATCACAAAACTGCACAGTTCAAAAGAACTTGCACATATCTGATAAGCTCTTCTAACCAAAATTAGAAATCTGATCTAAAAGTGAGCTTGGTAGCAGAGTTTAAAAATCAACTAATTCTTATTCAGTCAGGTTTCACCTCAGCCTCTGCTGTATATGTTTCTGAAAGAAAACCAAAGAAGTTTGTGAGAGCACAAACCAAATGGCTCTATGCACTTTTAAAATAAAGGACAGAGTTTAATAGACTGCAGTAAGTAATCAGCAAAGCTAGGAAGTAGCTTTCCTGTTAATGGCTCCCTGATTTCAATCAGGATGGTATCTTATGATGTATAAAACTTTTCTCAGCAGTATCTATGATGACAAAGAGAGGAAAACAGAGGGCTGAATAATATTATTCAGCTATATTAAAATCTCCAAGTAATTAAAATAAATAACTACTTTATTTTAGCAAAAAATAAAGTGAGGCAGCAGAGCAAGGTCACAGCATGCTGAGAGNAGCCAATGCCTCTTATCAGAGGAACAAAAGAAAGCACTCAACAGCTCAGGTGGGGTTATTTCTTTGTAACATTCCTACAAAAAAATAGTTTTAACTATAGAGTGAGGTTTCATCCCCAAAAATAAGTAAAGTTTGTTATACATTAATTTTAAAACTTTATATACAAGGACATTTTCCTAATACAAACACACATATAATTTTGTTTACCAGAGGATTTACTCATAGTTCTGTTTTCCACTGTAAGTTCTCAGTTCTCAACATATATATAATTTTTCACAGCTACAAGTACATTAAAATAAACTTTTTAAAAAGCATAGATCATTACTAAAACTCCCAGTCTTTTTCAGTATTAGATAGTATTACAGGTTACTAATTACAGTTTGACTGTCAAAATAAACTTATCAGGTTAGGAACTGCTTTTTAAAAGGGAGTTGAAAGTACAGATTTTATGCTGAGGTGAAAGTGATTCATGTGAAATTTCTAAACAAAAATGTCTCAACTGCTACAGTAAATGCTTTGTAAATGGCATAAATTTCCACCGTGTAGTACAAATATTCAAAATTAAAGAGGTATTTGGCTGAAATACCATTTAAATCAAAATTGCTGCAAGATTTTAGAGAGTTGATTCGTGTTTCCCTGGAGATGACTAGGCACTGAATAAGAGGCAACAAGTGAGTGAAATGAAAGAAAATTAAATGTTTGTTCATTTTATGTTTGAGTACATGGTTGTCTCAGTTGCTGCTTTAAAAAATGGCTATTTTAAAAGTTGCCAAGTTCAGAAGTACTAACATAAAACATTTCTATACTTTGCTGTACCTATCTGGGGCATCTATATGATGTAAAGATATATGCCTCCAAAATTACTCGAATAAATATGTAGGTGTTGATAAGACAGATGAGAATGATATTTGGAAATTTGCGTACAGCATAATTGAGAGTATATATCATTGGAGAAATTTCCTTATTTTGATGATCCCTCTTTAGAGAATATAAATTTGAGCAGTAAGAACAGATTTTTCCCCTTTGCAAAATTAGGGTTAATTTGCCTCATCAACTCCCTCAAAGTAAAAGTCATAGAATCTAAAGTGATCAGGCTTTACCACAGTGATACCAACATTTGAATGATGGGCTTAATATTGAGAATGGAATGTGTACCTTAAGATGTATAAAAAGTGTATGTTTTCAAGGATATAGGCTCTTTGTTTCAATTCTGCTGTACAAAACACAAGAAAAGAGAATATGTTTTCTTCCATTGTCATATTTTTCGTATTAGTGCTGGATGTAATTTTTTTAACCTACTTCCTGTAAAAATGGGAGAGAGAATATCAATAGAATTTCTTTTTCTTTAAAGGTCAGTAAATCAGAATTTCTTATGTATGTTGCTATAAAGGCCTTACAACTGCTCTTTATAGCACTTTTGAAAAATAATATCAATGACACAGCTAACTATTAAAGATCCAGTTTCTGTCTTCTGTCTGCAGATACTGGTTATTTGAAAATTATGTTAGCTAACACAGAGCAACTCACAGCTTGTGGCTCAGATGTAATAAGCATTCAGCAAGAACTAATGACTAATATGAAGGAGTAATGTGAAAATGGTCTCATAGTTTCCAAAAATGAGAAGAGAGCAGGAACGGAACCGTCATGTCATCCCAAGTTTTCAGTGGCACTGCATTGCCCCTTTGTGTGGCATATCTTCAGAATTTGAACAGTCAATAAAACCATATGGGATCATGTGCTAATGACATGTGCCAAAACAATACAAATCTGTACGCTCAGCAATAGGCAGTGTTATTGAAATTAACCCCAAAGGTGAAGTAGAAGGATCTTAACAATTACTTTTTAAATTCTGACCACCTAGTTTCTGACATAGGACAGGCAAAGCACATGGGACCTGATGCAAATCAGGTGGTGTTGGCCAGCAGCTACATTCTTGAGCTAGAAAATGAGGAGATAAAACACCTTACTTGAAGTTATTTTCTACCTTGGCTGTTTATATCTCCTCGAGGGTCTAATACACTATCTTTGCAAGACGTCTGTATTTGAAATTTACTCCCTCTCATTGTATATATATACATATATACACACAAACTTTGTTAAATCTTATTTATTAATCATATCATGTTATTTATTTATTTATTTAGCTTACAGATTGTTCTATATATGGATATTCTGGCACTAATTATAGAACAGATTGTGTTGGGATTTCTACAGGACTGCACTATGGCAATACAGATTAAGCAATTAACCTTGATGTCACTGTAATTATTAAGATACTTTAGCAAAATGAACTAATTTCCCCACAGGATGTTCTGCTGAAATCAACTTCCACTCTTTTTAAGATGCCAAAATAGAAAATGTTNATTTCAGTCATAACATGTAATTGAAAAGCAAGATTATATACACCCAAAGGATAAAAAAAAATTAGACCAGAAGCTACTTTATTATAATATTTAAATAATATTTTAACAACTTTTCTGTGTTTTTCAATACTTTTACATTACTGTTATTGAAAGGTTGCATTTACCTTCCTACATAGAAATAAAACCCCAGAAGAAAAACTGTGAACACAAAGACAGAAAAATCTTAATTCTTTAGATTAGGAATAAGTCCCATAGCTTTCCCTTTTTATAATTCTTTTAGTACAGTATATTTGCATAATACTGAAGGCCGTAAAAGCAGCTACGTCATTGATTTATAAATGCAACTGAAACTATTATCAATTGCACTAATAATTCTGCAAATAATTTTTTTTTCAAAAGAAGAAACAGTTCTTAAAAATCTGCATTCTCTGTTTCATAGCAGAACCACTCTTCTTTTTCTTCAAACTTTGAAGTTGAGGAGAAAAATATTTAATAATTATGTAGGGTTTTTCAGGCTCTTTTTCAGGTATTTTCAGGTATTTTTGGGTAAATCCACTTAGAAAAACTCAGAACTCTTTGTTTTATTTTGTTTTAGTTTTAATAAAAACATAAGACCTGTAGGTTTCCTGAGTTTTGTTTTTGTTTTGAGAGCAGTGAAATATTTACAGATACTTGCATAGACAAAGGTGCATCTGCAGTGGAAGNTGAGCTAGAAAATGAGGAGATAAAACACCTTACTTGAAGTTATTTTCTACCTTGGCTGTTTATATCTCCTCGAGGGTCTAATACACTATCTTTGCAAGACGTCTGTATTTGAAATTTACTCCCTCTCATTGTATATATATACATATATACACACAAACTTTGTTAAATCTTATTTATTAATCATATCATGTTATTTATTTATTTATTTAGCTTACAGATTGTTCTATATATGGATATTCTGGCACTAATTATAGAACAGATTGTGTTGGGATTTCTACAGGACTGCACTATGGCAATACAGATTAAGCAATTAACCTTGATGTCACTGTAATTATTAAGATACTTTAGCAAAATGAACTAATTTCCCCACAGGATGTTCTGCTGAAATCAACTTCCACTCTTTTTAAGATGCCAAAATAGAAAATGTTAATGGAAAACTAAGTTTGCAATTTTAGTAATCTGTTGGGCCTTTTCAGTGGTAATCATTTAGTGTTTCACAGAATAGTTCCTTCTAAACTAATAAAGTATATATTTTCACTATATATAAAAATTTCCACATTTTGTATGATAATTAAAACAACATGCAGTAATATTCTATGGAGATCAGTGAAAAAATAGGAATTGATAGCATCTTTTTACTGTGCCTTTACCATGCAGATTCTAACCTTAAACAAACCTTATTTTAAAATATATATGGCCAAAAGAAACTAGCACATATTTACATTCTGTACAATATTCATGTAATAAAACTACTTGCANAAGAAACAGTTCTTAAAAATCTGCATTCTCTGTTTCATAGCAGAACCACTCTTCTTTTTCTTCAAACTTTGAAGTTGAGGAGAAAAATATTTAATAATTATGTAGGGTTTTTCAGGCTCTTTTTCAGGTATTTTCAGGTATTTTTGGGTAAATCCACTTAGAAAAACTCAGAACTCTTTGTTTTATTTTGTTTTAGTTTTAATAAAAACATAAGACCTGTAGGTTTCCTGAGTTTTGTTTTTGTTTTGAGAGCAGTGAAATATTTACAGATACTTGCATAGACAAAGGTGCATCTGCAGTGGAAGCATTTATGCAAGGTGTATTGGGTATTCTGTGGCCAGGTTTCGGTGGCAGCAGGGGAGGCTTCCTTGAGAAAATGCTGGAACCTTCCCCCATGTGCAGCAGAGCCAATGCTAGGCAGCTCCAGGCCAGACCCGCTGCTGACCAAGGCCAGGCCAAATCAGTAGTTAAAGTGACACCGCTGTGATAACATATTTACAAGGAGGGAAAAAGCTAGTTTAGATGAAGATGGCCACTGGAGAGGAGCAGAGTGAGAACATGTGAACAACAGTGCAGACACCAAGGTCTGTGCAGAAGGAGAGGCAGGAGGTGGTCCTGGTGCTGGAGCTGAGATCTAACTGCAGCCTGTGATGAGGACCATGGTGGAGCAGCTGTTCCCCTGCAGCCTATGGAAAATCACAGGGGTGCAGAAGTCCATCTGCAGCCTGTGGGGGAGCCCAATACACATGGATATGTAGTAAAATAAGATGGAAACATTAAGTCTTACCTAACCAAATCAGAGTACAGAAGGATTTACACTGCTTTAAAAAAAAAAAGAGAAAGGGAAGCTGAATATGCAGCTTCCTATCTCTCCTTATCTCTCTACAACCATGACAATTTTAATTGAAAACAATAGAACTGCCCTATCTCAAGCAGTGTCTGTACCTGATTCCTCCCAGCACAGTGCAGCCTCATTTCCCTTTTGCTCTGTCCTACAGGAGTCATTGCTAAAAGATGCAATTTCAGTAATATATTCCCAAGAGATGCTGGAAGAATGGAGAAATCCATTGCTGACTGTTTGTGGTTTCTTGTGTAACCATATTTCATTTCCTTCTTCCAATTTGCAGATATTTGTTTTAAAAGAAAGCCTTTACCATCTTAAATGTTACAAGTTTTACTGTATTTTAATATGCTTGTAAAATTCCAAATAAAATTTTCTACGAAGCATTTAATAGTGAGAGACATCGGTTAGTAATTCTGTTTGTAAGCTGGAAATTACTCTGGTGGAGTACTTAAGTGCTTTGAGAGTGTTTCAACTATGAGTTAGGTGACAGGTACTTTCCAGAGAAGTACAGTAAATACACAAGTTTTATAGAGAAATTTGAAAATTACAAGAAAGTAAAATACTTTAACTGAGATCTCTGCAAGGGCCAAATGCAGAGAATAAATAAATAAATAAATAAAGAAAGAAAGAAATAAATAAAGAAAGAAAGAAAGAAAGAAAGAAAGAAAGAAAGAAAGGAAAGAAAGAAAGAAAGGAAAGAAAGAAAGAAAGAAAGAAAGAAAGAAAGAAAGAAAGAAAGAAAGAAAGAAAGAAAGAAAGAAAGAAAGAAAGAAANAGAAAGAAAGGAAAGAAAGGGCAGAATTACCAATATAGTCAAGATGCAGAACTTCTCTGAGTTGAGTTGTACTGTACTGAATAACCAAAGTTATTTAACATTTCATTTAATTAGTGCTGGGTTGGTTTGGGTTTTGTTTTGTTGGTTGGTTGGTTTTGGTCAGGAAAATATAATCCAAAACAAAGAAAGATGCTTTTTCTTCTGGTTGACTGATGTAAAGGACAATATTATTAGAATATTATATATTAATCATTACATTTACCTACGGAAAATATTTCTAAAAACACGTATTTCCATTTCTGCAGTGTGTGACTATGTGATTCTTTAATACACTCTTTTAGGACAATAGCAGAAATAATTCAGGGAGAATATAAAACCTCCATGCTTTCTCATCTCAGGGCCCAAAACACAAACCTTGGGGTTTCTTTCCCTTTTACTAGGCTTTTTTTCCCATTCTTTCTTTTTCTTTTCTTGTATGTGTTGAAGATCCTTTATTTTCTCACCCTCATGTCAAAGATATTTTATGTTTCCTTCCCTCTTTTACTGATTCTGTGATGTAGCTTTTCTTTTAAATAATCAATTATATATTTCACAAATGGCTGCCCCATATTTCACAAATCATGCCCCATGATTTGCTTCACTGCTTTCTGTTGCTCAGGGCAGAAAATGCTATCACCTTGTTTTCTTTATCATGCCATTTGAATTTCTATTGAGATTCAGTGAAGTCATAACAGGCTTCACAAATAAAAATATTCAACACAGTTTTTTAATCTTTAAATGTCTCCAAAATTGATAATTTTCTGATATTTATGCAATATTCTTTTATTTTTCTATGGGCAATGGATTACAATGGGGGAAGAATAATTTCTACAAAATTATCTTAATCAGAAATGTTAAAGAATCAGGCTTTTTGGATGTAAAATAAGACACATAAAGGTAAAGGTAGGTGGTACGTTATTGTCTATGTCAGGAAAATGAAAGACCCTTGTTTTTTTAAAGCGAATAATTACCTAATTCAGACCTAATAGTAAGTGACGCTAAATTCAGAAACCTACACCTTGTGATTTTACACATTCATTTAAGGACTCTAGGTACTTTCCTAAGCAACCTACAAGTCATATGCACAGATTCTGTCAGAAAGTTATTGCTTCTGTGGTTTCTAGCAGTGTTTCTGTGAATACCACTGCATAGATTTCTTCATAAAGAAAATGTTTAATAAAAAAATTTTTGAACAAACAGGAAGTGATGCAAGAAAGAAAAGAGATATTAAACACATATATATTATCTCTGGCCCAAGAGTCTGTAAAATGCAGATTTGTGGATGTTAATCAAATATTTTGAGAAAGTTTGTTACAGGCAATATAGGAAAAAAAATGGTATCAATTTAGCAACTTGCATATGTTTATGCTTTCTGAAACATCTTAGAGTATATGGGCCTGCCAATAAAACGTCTTCTCTGTCTTTTTGTTATACTCCAGAATATATCATGAGTATCTTAAGTATCTTGCCATGAAAACATCTTTTTGGTGAACTGAAGCATAATGCCTATTGCAGATGATTGGAACCAATGCAACACATGAAGTTATGCTCACTCCATAGAACCACAAAGGGTCCTGAAGAGAACTGACATAATACTCAGTGATGGGGTAATTTATTGTCACTTGGCCTCAGCACCTGAGAATAATTTTGACAATCTTTAGAAATGTGAACAGAATCTTAAAGTCATACTCTGTCTCCACAGTGTTTATACTAGTTCAGAAGTGAACTGGATCCTGAAACAATTTTTCTCCTAAACTGAAGGAAAAATACAGAACAAGGATCATGTGCTAGTAATTATATAACTTAATACTTTTGACTGGAAACAAAAATGCTTTTAAACATGGAAAATAATTTTAAATAATAATTTTTATTATTATTTATTTTTATTTANAAACAAAAATGCTTTTCAAACATGGAAAATAATTTTAAATAATAATTTTTATTATTATTTATTTTTATTTATTTTATTATATTTGTATTTATTCATTATTTTTAATAATTTTTCTTTCTCTTACACTTCTCCTCCCCTTCTTTTTATGTGATAGGTTTGGTGGCTTTTTTGGTTGTTTTGTTGGGTTTTTTTTTAGTGAGAATCTAGCAGCAGAAATACTCTCACTTATGTACATATTTTTGCTTAGAAGGATTGCACAAAAATGTTTTCAGTTTTTGTCCAACATTTGACTGCTCTGTAACACTGCTTTCTCTTGAGTACCTTTGTGGGAATTTTTTAAATTCAATATTTCTTTTGGCTTGATACTCTGCACCTACCATCTTACCTTGTTTACCTTGTGTTTAGTATCAATCACATCTTGTAATAATTTTGTTTTGTCAAAACATTTATTCAATGTTCCAGTTCAACTACGGTCTGCTAAAATTCCAATAGGAACATTTCATATTAAGATTTTAATCAGACACTTTTTTCAGTTTATATAGACTTATCCATAGTTTGTTTTTTATAATATTTAAGAAAATTTGTAGTTTGTCTGAATTTGCATTTATCTCTCGTAGTGTAACAATTTCCAAGTAAAACGACAAACTAAAACTCTATACTTTTGTATCTTATAAAGGATTTTAAACAATATTATCTGAAAAGCTTCATTTCAAAATCTTGCTCTAAATCTCACATAAGAGTGCATGTAAAAAGCCAGTCAGAGATGATCTATAAGAATTTATTGTGACCCGAACAGTAGGAATTTCAGTGGGCATTACATTTGTCTTTGCTACCTACACAGATTTGGTGATGAGAGCCAGCAGAACACTTCATTTCACAGAACTATTGACTATGTTTGGTATAAGTATTCTTAATAAAATCTCCTAATCATGGTATTCAAATTGCACACACTTATAAAAAATGAAGTTAACAAATGGATTGGATTTACTGTGTCTGCAAGGGCATTGGTAGTACAAATGCAACTGGTCATGCTTTAGAGAATGAGATTTTTGATGCTGACGTCCCCTGCCAGGAGAGCACAAGCTTTACATTAGGAGAAAATGACAGGACTGAATAAATGGAACATCAAGGGACTAGAAATACACAGCAAATAGGCACAGCTAGGAGGTCATTTGGAAAGAGAACCAGCTGGATGCAGTTGGTGTGAGGGCACAATGGCAAATCTATCATCTGTCCACCGGCACAGTAAGGACACAGGAGACTGGACTAACTTCAAAGAGTGCTTGTATTAGTAAATAGTTTGAAAAGGGATAGCTGAACTGGACACTGTTATTTTATTTTCACTTTATTTCTCAGTTCTTCATCTTCACTCTCTGTTTCCAAACCCATCCTATTTTCCTTTCTTGCTCCTTACTTTTCCACCTCTTTTTTTTTATACTAATTAATGGTGTTCCAGGATAAGAAATACATAGTTATTACTTAATAAATTTCATAAATATTTGCTGTGATTATTTTGTTTCTAAATGAAAGGTGAGAATTTTAGCAATATCTTCCTTCCCTGAAGTTTTCAGCAGTTAAAACCTCTAACTTATTGGGGACTATGCGGCTATGATACATGGGGAAAGAAAGAAGTCAGAGAATAATCATTGTAAGCTGATGAGGACCTATGTATTATTCTTTTTCTTTCTTCATATGACTAAATAGAAAAAAAGGTCAGTCTTCTTGCTTTAGCTTAACTTTCATAAAGATGTGCACATACTTTTGGAGGAACTCCATTATTTGTGTTCAGTCCCCTGTGTTATGTTTTCCTTAGACCTTTCTTAGAAATTTCATTGTGAAATTTCAGTCTGAAAGTTATGATGCCATTGGAATAAATGAAACATAGTGGGAGAACTCACAGGACTACAAGATTGCAATTAATGGCTATAGACTGTAATAAAGATAAAGAGGAGGAGGAAGAGTCTGCTCTATGTTGAGGAGTATCACGGACAAATAGAAGTCAACTGTGGTTTGTGGAAGATCTATCAAGCGTATTTTTGTCAAGATCAGAGTGCTTTTCTCCAAGGCAGATCTTACGGTAGGCATCTGTGACTGACCTCCAAAGACAATAACAACAAAATATAATATTTGGGTCACCTAAGAAAACTTCAGTTCAACAGAAGCTGGCTCTTATGGATGACTTTGACTAACTAGACAATTGTTGGAATTGCTGGAAGTGCACAGCTGAAACTGCACAGCAGTTCATGTCATAAAGGAAGTTTCTGGCATGCAGAGAGGACTACTTCCTCACACAACTGTTAGATGTATCAGCCAGGAATGAGGCTATTCACAAACCCAGAAAACCTGCTGTTATGGGGTGAAACAAGGTTTCAGCAGTTAAAACCTATTTCCCTTTTCTCCACCCCCCACCAGTTCGCGCTGTGGCAGCAGCGATGTGTGCAGTGCAGAGGGCTGCCCCTGTCCCGCGGCCACCAGCGCTGGGCTGGGCGGATGCTGCTACCAGTGTGTGCCCTACTGGCTCACCCTGACAGTGTGGGCATGGCATGGGCGTTGCATGCTGCAGTTCTGGGCGCCAGCGGCGCAGGAGCCACTGATGAGTGATGGCAGGTGCGACCCAGCTGTCCCCAGAAGTACGCGCATGCGCGATGGATTTCCCGCACATGTGAAAAATGGCGCCAAGCAGAGAATGCTGGCAGCTCTCACAGCGGGTGAAACCACCCCTGTGAATGGCTGCTGCTGGCATGGGGGGTGAGGGCAGCCCAGTGCCGGTGCCTGGTGCCCTTGGGGAGCCCCAGGGCACTCACAGGTGGCCCCTCCCTTCCTTGGGCCCCAACCACAAGGCATTTTGGCGCGAAATGCCGCTATGTTACCTTGCGGCAAAATCTCTTGGGAGGGAGGTTCCTGAGTGCCGTTAGCCAATCCGGAGGTGACCTGCACCAGAAGGGACCCCGAGATCATGTGGGAATAGACTCCCTTTAAAGCAGCAATCCCAGAAGCTTGCTTTCTCTTTGAGGCTTGGCAGTTGTCAGAGCTGCATCTCAACACATCTCTGCTCTGCGTTTTTCCTGTGGTTTGGGCAGCAGCTCAGCTTCAGCGACAGCAGAGGCAGCGCAGGGGCTGAGGACCACATCGCTCACCAGCTGTGGTATTTTCTCTCCCCTTTCGGTTCCCCCCTGGGTTTCTTTCATTGTTCCTGTTTTCCAGGAAACCTCATCGAGGACCCAGTGCCATTCCATCTTCCTCCCTTAGTGCATCAGCCCAGCAGCCAGCCTGGAGGAGCACAGTCTGTTTCCCTCGTGTTTGTTACTGACAGGTTTTTTGTTTGTAAAGTAAATCTTGTTGGTTGTTCTTGACTTCTATTGCATTCTCTCATCGCTTTTAATGCCCCCTAGTGTCCAAACCAGGACACCTGCTTTGTAATAGCTTAGTTACTGGTTGTGGCTGCACTGACCACCATCACTGAAGGAAGAGTTGGTATAGGAATTATTGTAGGAGCTTGACTCCTACAAATCAATGAGTTCTGACAATATCTATATGAGTGACCAGCGTGCTGCTGTAGCAGAGAGCCAACAAGGTGCTGGGCTACACCAAAAAAGCATCACCAGGAGAGATAAACTATCCCACTCCACTCTGCACTTGTCAGGTCCCACATGGAATACTTTGTACAGTTTTGGTCCCTGCTATAAAAAATATATATGGCCAGGCTGTAAATGGTCCAGAGAAGGTCCATAAAGATGCTCACACTATTGGGAAACATATCATATGAGGATTGGCTTAGAGAACTGGGAGAGTTACCTTATCACAATATTATGGTAATAAAAAGATGGCTATACAGAAGATAAAGACTCCCTTTTTGAAAGGAATCACATGTCAAAGATCAGGGGTAATGGGTACAAGTCACTCCTGGGGAGATTCGAACTGGATACAAAAGAAAATTTTTCAGAGTAAGAACAATCAGCCATTGGATCAATCTTCCCAGAGAAGTGGTGGATTCGCCAACACTTTTAAGATTCAGCTGGGCAGGGTGTTGGGCCATCTTCCCTAGACTAGGCTTTTGCCAAGAAAGGTTGAACTAGAGGATCACTGACGTCCCCTTCCAACCTGGTATTCTATGATTCTATGAAATTCTAGCTTCCTCCATGATTGCCATGAGCTGTTGACCTGTCCTGTATTAAAGAATTCTCAGTGTACACCACTGACACTCCATATCTGAGTAATTTACTGTGTCCCTATGATAAAATCTATGTAATGGGTAGGACTAAAGAGAATGTGATTCTATGGGGGACTTCTAAATGTTTTTCATAATTTATTTCTGTTATTAAATATCAACAATCTGGCCCCTTTCTTTCAAAGTGGGTCTTTGATGTTTTTCTGGCTAGTTAAAAAGAGGGAAAATATGTCTGCATTGTACATATTTTGCTGCATATTTATCTTGAAATTTTTACTTAATATGCTCTTGGATATAAACTTTTCTGGTTGGCAGCCCACAAAACTCATAGTTTATTTGCTTTCAGAAGAGACCACACTGGAGGCTTACACAACTTTTGCTGCCTAGGGAAATTAGTGAAGTGCTTTGTTAAAAACCACCAAAGGGACTTAGCAGAATGAGTCTCTGTAGATTTGAAAGCCCTAACTAATAAAATATAAGACATCAAGTAATTCCATTGAAAAAACATGACTAACTGCTTTTTGTATTATGCTGTAATCTAGAAATAATGCTTCTATGGTCAAAGAAAGGTTGTGCTTATTAATACAAAAAGAGGATATTTTAGCAATGTAAACAATTATCCACTAGAGTAAAAAAAAATTTAAAAAAAATTGCTGTATGTTTCACATCATTTAACCATCACTTAACAATTTTATAATAACTGTAGAATTTGTCTATGTGAAAAAAGACAGATGTATATTCAGAATCAAATTTTCTTTCTTAAAGAATCTATAATTCTGTGATCAGAAACAACATATCTGTTTATCACACACGGCTCTTCACCAGATGTATGCTGCAGGTGTTGTAACCATCTTATGTGATACACTTTATCATTAACACTTGTTACTCACTTAGAGAAATTGTCTTTATGCCACTGGCCATCTATTAATATGACAGGAATGGTGGACAGCAAGTTAAATAGTTCTTATAACCAACATCTACAAATATAGCTCATTTATCATGTCCATGTCAAATTTGTCAGAAATCCAACCCTTCTGGAAGCAAGCAGGAGCCAGAAGAAAGGTTAATGGATTTAGAATGCTGCTGAAGTCTTAACGGGTAAGCATATGCAACACAGAACTTATTTAATATTTTCCATACCTTTTTGTCTCTGCTGGTACAGAGTAATTGAATAAGCTATTTGCTATTTACTATAGCTGCATGACATCCTATTGTGAAACCATTTGCAATGTGAATAGATGTTCCCGATGAATGTTGAATGGAAAAATGCACTGTTGTGAAACCAATGAATTGAAAAGCTCATTTAGGACATGATCCTGTGAATCATGGAGCGAGCCCTGTAAGTGGCTATTTTCTCAGTTTGTCTTTCTCTAAGAGTTAAGGGGCGGTCTTTAGCACCAAATATACTTAGCATCTTGCATGATATATATATTAATAAACAATGATTCTGGAAAATGAAAATATTAATATTAAAATGTCTTTAAAACTATCTTTCCTCATACTTCATAAACTGTTTTTCTGTGAAACTCAGTTTGAAAACATGAAAAAAATAACTTAGAGTCTTCTGAAATTAACTGTTATATGTCAAAACTCTACTGTTCATTTTCACTGTCGCAGTAGATAGACATTCAAGATGTTACTACGATTTGTTGTTTCTTTATTGACCGGTTTATTTTAACTAATGATGGGAATGAATAGTAACTGTAATATAACATAATGATAAAGAGACAGACTATTATATCCATCAATCATGTATATTTCATTTCACTAGTAGAACCAATTTTCTAATTTGCAAATTTAGATTTGCATACAGAGATTCATATTGAAAAAGAATAATTGTGAAGGGAAACTTAATTTTGAGAGCTCATCTCATCAATAAATGAAGAAGAGGAATCAGATGCACAGCATTCTCAGTCATGGTACTATTGGAAAGTATAAATATTGGAAAATAAGTCATTACTTTTATAAGATCTGTGAGATTGCATGTATAGTACTATTGATTAAATCAGTACATCCTTATAGAAAAAGAATTATAACAATTAATAGAACATTGAATTTACCAAGAGCTAATTGAAACACATTTTTATGGTTTCTATTAAATTTTATGGCATTCAGATTTCATTCAATGGATATATACATGCAAGAAGAATGTCTACATTCTCGCAAAAAATGGAAGTACCAAATAAATAAGTGAATGTTCATGTAACTGTTTCATTTTGGTTATAAATTAAATATATAACCTAGAATCCCTTTTTTAACAATATTTTCAGTCAAGTGTTAAGCACTGGAAGGAAATAAAGGAAAATTCTAAGTTAACTATGCCTGCATAGTTGGTAAAAATGCCTAAAGAGAGACAAAACATGGATGAAAATAGTAATTTCAGCTGAATATTCAGCTGAAAATTCAGCTATAAAATTAGATTTTATTAAGATCTCCGATACATGCATACACAGGCAAAAAATTGTAGTTGAAAATTTGGATGAAAAATTTTAATTTTAATAATGTCATCAAATTGAATTTATTTTTGATTTATCATTTCATGTTAAATATATTCTAAATATATATCTTGGTTTTTCTCTTCTCATCTTCAGAAATTTTCTTTTGTTAATTGGATTGTGTTTCCATTTGAAGTTAGGTTTTACTTCTTTGTTTCTGGGTTTTGGTTTAACCTCAGTCAGGAGCTAAGCCCCACACAACCTCTTGCTCAGCCCTGCCGCTAAATGCAGAGAGAACCAGAGGAGTAAAAGTGAGAAAACTCATGAGTTGGGATAAAGAGAGTTTAATAGGTAAAGCAAAAGCCGTGCACACCAGCAAAGCAAAACACGGAATTAATTCACTGCTTCCCATGTACAGGCACGTGTGCAGTCATTCCCAAGAATGGGCAGCTCTATAGTGACTTCGGAAGAAAAAACACCTAGCTAATCTGAGACCACCCTAAAACTTTTTTTAAATATTTAGATTTAAAATTTTGTTTATGATGGACCACTTGAGCAGGTTCACAATTTATTGCCTAGATATATACTTTAAAATATTCCAGGGGAGCTAGAATCAGTGGAAAGGTTGCAGCAAGGCATAACCATTACATATTTCAACTTTAAGGGGAAATATACATTGTGGAGTTTGTAATAACTAAATTTTAACTTTGATCCTTAAAATATAGTCTATAATCTGGATTTGGCTTTTAATGTCCATCTCTAAGAAGTTCTTGGGAAGCACTGGATGATGAGAAGATGTTACAATAAAGGCAAAGAGGTCTTATCAGGGGACAAAGGTATGACCTTCTCTCTGAATATGTCTAAGGTCCATCTTCTGTTGAAATACTTTCCTGCTATGGGATTTGTACCTCTAAACCTCTTTCAAAGGCATAACACTCAAGACCCTTTTTCTTTCACAAACTTAAATAATATTTTACAATATTATAAAATTCCTTTCATTTAGAAGATACCTCTCTGTCCCCAGTTTAATCTCTTAGTTGAATACTCATAATGAGGTACAGTTAAAATACCTTTTTCTGCCCAAGGGCCACACAAAAAGATCAAGGGCATTCTCACGTCTTGCTTTTGAAACTGTCCCATTTTTCATGCAATAATCAAAGACTGTTGGACCAAAGACAGGAAGAAAACAAGGGAGAGGGTATGCATGTGTGGATTCTCTAGATTACAGTATATTGAGCTGCAATTCAGATGAAGAGAAGGCGCTTCTGCTCCAGTAGGTGTGTGGATTTCTGATTATTATTTTCTGTAAAGTAATGATTTACAGGATTTAAACTTTACATTGTTTTTTTGAGTAGAACATATGAAGACAAAAGAATTATTTAAAAGCAAGATTTTTAAATAATATTTTTTATTCAGTAAACTAGGTTGTTTAGTAAACTTTTGTCACCTAGTAAAATAATTAGTTTTTTAATGAAAAAAATGGTGACACTGCCACGAAGTCTATGTTGATTACAGAAAATATGGGTTATACAAATGGCATTTGGACAACATAGAAGGATGCTGAGTTTTCGCTTTGCTGAGCAAGCTGGGAATACATTAGGTATTGGTCCAATAAGCTCTATCAAAGTTTAATTAAAACATTGTTTGACATGCCCAGAAGAGATATAAGTAACACTGTAGTGTAAACAAAGCTCTTCTCCAGCATTCAGTGCCATTGGATTCAGACTTTGAATAAGGCAGCTTTGGACATCAGCGACCAAGTTAGAACAAAAAGGAATGTAAATGCTTGTAGGGATTCTCTAAGTCCTTAAGTAACAATGAAAGACTAGGAAAAAAAGTGATTTCCAGGAACATGAAGGATGTAAAGGGAGAAGTCATCATGGATTCCCAAAGGGGATAGACATGCCTGACTAACCTGATAAATTGCTGTAATAACATAAGTGCCTAAATGAAGTCGATATCACTGATCTAGGCTTTGCTAGGCATTTCAACAGTCTCTCATCAGGTCCTCATACAGCAGCTGTTGATGTATGTGCTGGATGAACAGCCACTGAAGTAGATTGAAAATTGGCTAAATGACCAGGCTCAGAGGGTAGTGACCAGTGACACAAAGTCTAGGTGGTGACCTCCAAATTAATCATGATGGACATACATATAAACTCTGAAAGAAAAATGTTGGCTTGGTGATTAACAGGCTGAAACAAAAAAAGAATACATAAATAAGGTAAAACACAAATCAAATTTATATTTTTTCTTTCCCTTCAGAAATTAAAAAATATGGGAAATATTTATCTTTCAGTAGGTCTTAGTTGCAATTTTTTAAGCCAGTAAGGTAAGCAATATTTTGGAAACAGAAAAGACTGTCAATATTTTAGAATGTGTGTAGATTTTCTTAAGAGAAAAAGTTAATGCAGATTCTGGCATATCTACAGAACTTTTTATTTGATCTTTCAAACACACTTTCTGTAAGATGGTTGTATAGGAAATGATAAGGAAATATTCATTATTCCATTTAAATCAATATACCATATTTTATTAATTTTTTTTTAAATTNTGAAAATAATTATCATAATTTTCTTCATAAGCAGTGAATAGTGAGTCTGTGTACCACAGACGCATTTTGTTATTTTGTTCATAGGAAGACTTACTCCTCTATGTACTTTTTATAGTAATCATACATTATGACAGTATATTTAAATGTTATGATTTCTGACTCCACTGTAAGAGCAGAAAAAGAGAGGAGCCACTCACTGAAGTAGCAATCAATTCTCGGTGTGCATGCACATCTGAAAGGATGGACTGAATCCT
>VYZS01055821.1:0-23295 GCA_013400695.1 Neodrepanis coruscans
TTTTTTAAAAAATTTATTTATTTCTGAACAAGGGAAGGATATTTTGTGAAATCTAGATTTCTGCTGACTTCCAGGGGGCATTTTGCCCACAAAAAAATTGAAACAAAAAACAGCCATTCAACCTAACCTTTGTAAGCATCACTCAATAGCATTTTATGTTAACAACGATCTGCCTAGAAAACAAGATTCCTCCTTGCCAGGCAGTGCCATCTACAATTTGTATTCTCTTTGTACAAATGCAAAAAGACATTACAACTGCCCAGATTTATGGCTTTTATATGTGCTGGTGATGAGAACATCTGCATTCTTACAGGTGATATAGGGGTGTACCTACTGTCTGATCTTTTAGTGGCTGTGGAGAAAAGACTGTAGAAATTTTAGTTCCTCTTTCAAGGCATATTTTTAGGGCTGGTAAAATGTGGCAGGCTGAGGACTATCAAAAGCTCACTCTGAACGCCCACTGACTCCAGGTGCTGTAAAGAGATGTCCTCCATCCCCAGACCAGATGTGGCACAATACTGAACCTTCCCTACATTTCCTTGACCAAGTTATTTAAACCTACCCTGAATAAACCACAATGAAAGGATCATGGACATACCAGACCAGCTCCCTTCCATGTGGTGACCTGGCTCTGAAAATGCCCAGGATCAAATGATGCAATCAAACTTTCAAGAAATCCACATTTTAGTATCCCAGAGGAGATTTTTTTTCTCTGAGTTTATGAGCTAATGCATGGGGCCTGCCTGAAAGTACCCTCCACAGATGTAGAAATACCAGGGGCTGTGTTCTCCTGAGTGTAGCTGGGTCTTCCCCTCCTGATGCAGAAGCCCAAACCTGCCTCCAGCCCCACAGCACTCCTGACTGCTGAGATATACTGTGGCAAAGACCACTGCCGCTGGGCAAGGTTATCTCCTCTTCACACTTTTAAATGTACTTTGCAGTTTCATTGTGTCCCTGTTTTCCTATAATAAATTTGAATTGCTCACTTTATCTCCTCTTTGTCTCCTCGGTCACTCCCTCTCTATCCCTCACACTCCAACTGCTTCTCTACTGTCTCTACAGTGAAATCTCCCCCTGCCTCTGGCTGTTATCACTCTCTGCCTGTGAATTCCCCTCGCTCTAATGACTCATTCATGCCTTCACTCCCCTGATGAAAAACCCCTTTCTGCCCTGCTGGTCTGAATGGCTCCTTTTGTGCCGCAGACACCTGTTTGCTGTGGAAAGCACTGATTTATTTTGCGGGGCTTTACCCGACGGCTGCCATGTAGTGATGAATTTCGGTCGCTATCACCCAAGGTTAAATGAGGAGTAGTGACGTCAACGTGAAAACCACACAGCATCCAGCGAACCACCCAGGCTCTGGCAGTGATTTTATTCACCTAAACAGGTCTGGGTAACGCAGCAATGCCTGGATGACTCATGCTGGATCCCAGTGAGGTGAAACCTCAGCATTCGGGAAGGTGGCTTTTTCTCTTTCCTATCTGATAAAAGATCCCTTTATATTTAGTGATGAGAAGACATCTGAGTGTCCTCCAGGCCACACAAGGTCCTTGTTTCAGATGGCAGGTGCTTTGATAGGCATTCAAGTGATTCCTGGTCCTTCAAGGAATCAGGAGCGGACACAGCTCGGGCTGGTGAACACAGATGGTTTCCTCATAGGAGCTCAAGCCGAACGTCTCTCACTCAGAGTGTGGTTCAGGAAATGTGTTTCTCTCTAAATGCACCCAGGAAGGCTGAAAATGTGAATTTTAGGTGTCTCAAGGACACTTTCCTGCAGCAAGGCTGCTAATGCATCTCAGTCCCACTCTTTCCCCCACGGGTCTTTCTTCTCTGCTTTGCTGTTTGGATCAATACAGGCATTTTACCACATTACCAAAACAGGATGTTTAAAGCAGCTTTACTTAGAATCACTGGATCATTTCAATTGCAAAAGACTTCTGAAATTATTGAGTCCAGCCATTAACCCAGCACTGCCAAGCCCCCACTAAACCATGTCCCCAGGTGTCACATGTACATATCTTTTTAATCCCTTCAGGGATGGTGACTCCACCATTGCCTTAGGCAGCCTGTTCCAGTGCTTGAATCCATTTGCTGTGGTAAGGACTTACAGAGAGTTGCTGTTTGGTAACTCTCTCTGGGAATATTCCATGATCTGTTCTTGTACTGTCAGTGCTGTCTCAAAGAGGTGACAGATTTATTTTCTGCCTATGAACCACTGGGGAGATGAAAAAAGAGGCAATCTTTTGTACCAGGTATCACAGAGGTACATACAATCACGACTGGTACATAGCCCTTGTATGGAAATTGATGAATCACTGTTCCTTATAATAAAACACTCAGGGGAAGCCAGTGAAATGATTATACAGCATGTATAAGGGCAGGGCAGCACCTCTTCTCACACTGTGGCAACCACTGGGCTCACAGGCAGAAGAGGTGGTGAGAGATGAAGGCAATAAAAAGGGTCCAAGAGGAGACTAAACTGTTCACAGCAGAAAAAGCCATTACTGGCTATCTAATACAATGATGAAACTTTCTAGGGGCCACTGGGTATATAACCCATAACTGCCACACTTGAGCCTTCCCAGGACCCCATGTTCTTGGGGCAGGCTGCTAGGTTGAGCATTGTTATCTATTCAGTACCCTTGTTCTTACATTCCTGTGCAAAAAATCCCTCCACTTTAGCCTGAGTACTGTTTTAAAAAGTAGGGTGAGAGCAGAAGATGATTTCAGGCACGGCATAACTTGATCAGCAGCAAAACTTTGCAGTAGAGAGTCACCTGGAGAGAGGACATGTTAGTGCTGACAAAGCACAGGCTGAGAAATGTTCATTCAGTTGCTTCCAGAGTAAGAGCTGAGGAGCCCCAGGGGATGGTGCACTGTGCTCACTCCATTGCAACACAATAGAAAGAACAGATACATCCCTCTTCTAACATCCATCAGCCCTCTCAATGGTTCAGCACCTTCACTTCAACAACACTGAGCATCCCACAAAGAGTACTCTCCAAGGGGAAACTCCTGCCTGCTGGTATTCTACATATTGTTCTCATGGATGCTGGGATTCAAACCAGGATGGAAGCTGGCTGGTGAGTTATCTGCAACACCAGCAGGTCCAGCATGGTTCCTGTGTTTTCTGCCACATTCCCCCCACCACAGCATGCCCCATATACAGCACCTGAGCTATTCTGACTTGATATATCTAAAAGAATAGGTTGAGTATCTAAAAGAGCAGGGAGAGTGCAGGACTGGCTCGCCTTTCCAGTGCATTGTGATGCCGTTGCTGTAAAAAATCAGAGAACTATTGGTGTGAATTTTCTAGGAAAAACCAGTGCAACTCAGTTTACCTTTGTGATTACATTCAGCATGAAAATAAATCCCCAGTGGCTGCAACAAGAACAAATAAAAGAACAGCTATGAGCAGGTACTGCCAAAAGGATTGCTGGAGCCCTCTGGGAAAGTCATCCTCCAGGAAAGTACAGCTTGCCTGACATGTATGGGGATTGTATAAGACTTTCCCAAACTTCCTGGGAATGAGTGATTACTGGTTAGGTTAGCCCAGGGGCACAGGAACTGCAGTGGTTGCTTTCTCTGCCTGCTAAACATCTTTAGGCAAAGTCCTCAGATTCAGAACTGACACAACATAGCTGCAAAGTCAGTGCAGCTTCATGCAACTGCCCATCCCCAGGCTTCCCTGCCAGAGCCTTAAGGAGGCTCCTGGCTGCCCTGATTTAGGGATTTTCCCCCCCCTTATCTTGAAACAACCAGGAAATATTTTAAAATATTTCAGCAGTAAAGATGGATGCAGCAGTTAAAGAGAACTTTTTTTCCACGTGAGGAATCTACACCAGAATCTTCCTGTTTGGTGTCTCTTGCTGATTGCAAGACACCTCTGGAAGAAATCAATACCCAGAGCACACTGGTAAGGACCTGGCTCAGGACTGCCAGAGCAGGGGGCACTGATTACCTTGTGATTATCCTCACCCCAGGGGAAATGAAAAGACTTCATGAGGCTGCAATGTGACCTTTTATTTTAAATGTTTTTTTGTGGCCAGCCTTTTCCCCCTTACCTCATTGCATCCTGACTAAGACACCTGGTTTATATGGCAAACTGGTGTGTGTGTGAATTACCCAAGGATAATTTATTTTTAAAAATACATATGAAACATTTCTGCACCTGAAAAGTCCAGGAATTAACAGCTTGTTAATTCCCCATATGCCTTATCCTTGTCTCTGTGAGGTTTTATCATACTGAGGAGCACAAGCTGCTGTGTGCACTGTAGGACAAAATCACCAAACTTACATCATTCCTTTATCTGGCAGGCATTTCCCAGCTCCAGCCCTCTGCCAGGCTCTCTGGGTCCAATTTGCAGAACAGCGAGTACTGGCCTAGCCCTGCCCCTGCAGGAGGTGGCTGTTCGATGCCTGGCCAAGCACCTCCAAACACAAAGGACCACA
Organism: Neodrepanis coruscans; assembly: GCA_013400695.1. Classification (NCBI taxonomy): domain Eukaryota; kingdom Metazoa; phylum Chordata; class Aves; order Passeriformes; family Philepittidae; genus Neodrepanis; species Neodrepanis coruscans. The sequence continues at coordinate 4,453 of VYZS01055821.1, forward strand.
TCTCCATGCAGAGCCACCAGGGAGAATTCCCAGGCTGGCTCTGGCTTGGAGATCCATTGCACTTGGCCAGTGCAGACTGGGGAGTTTGAACTATTCTCATTCCTAATCACTGCAGTGAGGCTGGGCTTGCAGAGAGTGTCTGCAAGGACTTTCTGAACACGACCCAGGGATTCAGCATCCCTGGATGGCTGAATGGGAATGCTGCTACCCCAGGTGCTGCATAGTCTCTGCCTTTCCTAATTTTCCACTTGAGGTGTTTTCAGTCGACCCCCACTTTTCTACCCTCAGCTATTCATCACAAGAATGAACCTGCTGAATTAAAGAGCTTTGTGAATGAGTCTTTAGGCAGATGTATCCCATTACCTGGTGCTCACAAGTCATGAGCTGCTATTTCTCAGCGTGAGGAAGAAAATGTAGCAAAACATTCAGGAAATAAGCTAGAAGATAAAAAAGGGAATGAAAGAAAGTCCAGACAGTGAAATAAAACCATCTTAAGGCAATTACTGGGGGAGAAATAGATCTGCCAAGGATATTAAAGCTCTCATGCACCTGCTAATCTCTTCTGATAAAGGTCTGACTGGCTAAACTAATAACACTACTAAATCTGCAGTAGTCAGTACCACAGGCAGCCTAAGGATCTCACAAAGCCATATGCCTGGAGGAAGACCTTTTCCAGAACGACTGTGCACAACCAGCAGCAGGTAAGTGGTACCTGCACCTGAAATGCAGCATAATTGCTGAGGGACTGTGACTCAGTCACCTCCCTAATTGTCTCCCTCAGCTGAGAACTGAATCCAGAATTCCTAAGGCTTCATCCAGCACTTTTGGTTTTTTCAGGCTGTTTTTCTGGGCTCTGGGTAGCACAGGAGCAAACAAGAACTTCCTGCATTGCCTTGCAGTACAGATTGGTATTTGGAGAAGGCTGACTCATAAAGCCTCCATGAAGGTGGGATGTTCTCCTTCAGAAACTAACGACATAACACAGCCCTTGGCATAAATGCATCAAGAAAAGGAGGTGTAATGGCAAAAGCACCCAAAATCCTCCTCCTCAAGTCCTTGTCCATGAGTCTTTTCTCATCTGTGAGAAAAACCTTGGCAGGGGCAAGGCTGGAGTCTGTTCCTCTGTGAGTGGGAGGGGAAACAGACTGAGGTGGGACAAGCAGCCACACGAGGTCCATGTGGTGACCCTGGAGCACTGGGGAGGAAGTGCAGAGGTGCATCGACACAACAACATGAAAGGGTGTTCAAGAGTTTGTGCAAAAGCATTTTTGTCATCATCTCTGCAGCACGGCTCCCCAGTGCCTGGTGAGGCAGTGGGGATGCAGCTCCTCTGTGGGAGGAGAATGTGCCCAGGATATCAACTGCCCAAAAATATGCAGATCCTGCATCTCTTTCATTCCCTCTCCACCACCATTGGCTTCAGCAGTTTTCCTCTGATTCATACCAGCAGGATATTAGGGTGAAGCATACAGTGAATGAAATATTGCCAAAGTGAGGCTGCTGTCACATCAGCTGCTGTAATTCCATCGCCTTAATGGATCTACTTCTAATTTACAAGTGAGAGCTGGATCTGGCACCATAGACTGAGTAAAAAGGTGTCATTTTTATATAGTCAAATTTATATCTGAAATAAATACCACATTAGATCTTTCCAAGAGGTCTGAGCTGCAATGTATTCATTTATCTTCCTGGAGAAAGGTGAAATTCCCACTAATCCTTTCAGGTTACCTTCAAGTCAAGAATTTGGAATTTTCTAACCATCTGCTTGTTCCACACCAGACTACCAGGGGCCAAAATGGGCAACTGTGTCCTCCAGGGGGTCAGCAATTTCTTATGAGGGATATTAAGCCCCTTCTTGAGACTGCCTTTTGCTGAGAACAACACAGCAGCCTGATGATGTGCAGCTTCTTGACTGAAAATTCAGGTAATCAAGAATAAATAGTTCTCCAGCAAAAATACAGACAATGAAGAATAAATAGCTTTCCATCTGTATGGGCTTTTCTTGTATACTTTAGAAATAAGGAATACTTACATATAAATATACTTCCCACCCAATAACAGTGGAGGCATATCAAATTTAAAACTCATTGTTCCCTCCAGAAATTGGTGAATATATGTGTGATTACAGGCTGTGAATAGAAATTTATGGCTTAACCAAGATCATGTCACACAGATCTGACTGTGAGAGGTTTAAATGGATCTACTAACACACATCCCAAATGGAAAACACCTACAGCAGCCACATTTCCACATCTGCAAGCACGACAGGAAGGCTGTGTAGAGTGGGAAAGTCTTTGCTCTCAAATAACAAAATACTCTTCTTGGTGTCATCTCTTTAATTCCCTTCCTGAAGTCCAGGCGTGACAACCTAGAAGCCAGAAAGCTGCCAAATTTGTCATGGAAACAGCAAGGCTTTTCTGCAAGGCACAGTGCCAGAACTGGAAGCCAGAACTCTTAGAAACAGCAAACAACTCTTTCCCAGTCTTTTGCTCCATCAAGCAAAAAGAGAAACTTGGATAAATGATGGAGGCAGTGATGGATGTGGGGGTCTGGGCAGTGGTAATGGAGCAGCTTCCCACCCTTCCCACCCACTGCCAAGAGAAACCAAGAGAGACACAGTCAGGACACAGGGAAAGCTCCTTCCTCTAAGCTCAGTTGGCTGCAAAGGTACAACACAACAGGACAGCAAGACCTTAAATTTCTTATTTGCAGATTTGAAGAGAAGAAATCTTTGCCCCCTGCTCTTATAGCACACTCCATATAGAAGAGTCCATAACCTATGGCCTCTTCTCACGCTGGCAATTGGAAGTGATTGCAGGAAATTCTCAGGGAGTAGCACTTTGTGATGAAGGTCCATATCCTACCCCATGGGAGCAGAGATGTGAAGTACTGGGGAGAAGAACTCAAAAGGAGTGAGAAAGAGAAAAGTAGTGTTTCATTTTTGCTGATAAGCCTGAGCATGTTCTGTCAAGCAGCCTTTGCTCATGGGAAATGTTCTGATAGATCATTGCTATATGGGGGATTTTTTCCCGAAAGTCCTTCCTCAGCTGTGAGAAAAGTTAAGTATTATATTTTTTATTCCTTGGCATGCTGGGCTGGAATAAGAGAAATCTGCAAATAAAGGGGTGAGTCGATGGAGTGTGACCCTAAACAAAGAGCTGGACACAGCTGGACACAGACAAGAGTTGAAAACAACACATACTGTGAAGTAGCAAGAAAGTACATAAATTAAATAACCTCAGGTGAGCATATATCTGTCCCTCTGCTGCAAGGAGCTGCTTGAAAACCTAACAACTAACATAGGGACTACACAAATTTGTCTTATTTTTTATGCTCTCCTCTTACTGTGCAATGACCTGCTGTCCACAGAGGGAAAGGGGAGGACAACAGGCTTTGGCAACCCTTTTCCACAGCCTCTCAAAAGGAAAATGGTCCCCATGTCTCTCTTGCATCATTGCATGAGCTGAGACTGGACTTCCCTCAGTGCTCCCATCCCCGAGGAGATGCCAGGAATGTGGTGCCACAGACTCCACAGTCCATGGCTTTGGACCAGGAAAGAATGGGCTGGAGCCACGCAGGCTCCACTGAGAGGACTGGGCCCTCGAAGGGAATGGTATCTGCATGCATCTGAAAGCAAGGCCATTTAATTTGTTCTTTCTTTTCTCTTATTTTTATTGCAAGCCATTTAAATTATACAAATGAGGTTTTCTCTTTCTTCATCCCCAGAGAAGTCAGTGCATTAAACAAAGCATTAAAATATACTCATGAACACGGAAACCCTCTCATATATATTTATAATCTCAGAATTACTGGCATTAATGCAGAAGTGGTTTCCTTGTGCTTATCTCTTCTCGCTGCTTCTATATTCAAAATATACAGGACACAAAAGATAAACACATTGAAACTGCCCAGCCATTAACACATCTGCCATCCGGAAACAAATGCAAGGAACAAATTTACAAGGAAAAGCCAGTGAAGAAGACAAACACAATTACAGTGATGTGTCTCCACCACTGTCTGATCACTAAGGACAGTGATAAGAGAAGTGTCATTCCAAAGACTGGCTACTTTGGGGCTGTTTCCAACACGAAAAGAACTAAGGAGAAAAAAGAGTAAAGTGTAAAACCCACAGTGACCCAGGGGTAACAGCCTGTATGTATCCTCCTGTATGTAGGACAGGAACCCCTCAGAAATACTGGGGGACAACCAATAAAGGAGACAGGAGTTGGCCCATATTTTTGATGGTTAACACCCCAAATACTTCCCATTTACAGAGAAAAACGAGACACCAAGGGCAGCCCTCAACCACATTCTAAGAGACAGGGGTGGGAAAGGATGAAGGTGTTCAGTGCTTTCCTCCTGGGGAGGGATTGCTGTAGTGTTACCCGAGGGTGGGAAGAGTCAAGCCTGTGTATCTAACTAAGAAATCAATCTCTTCCTTTTGCCTCAAGCATCAAAGCACAGACAAAAATCCTCTGGCATACACTGCTCAGCTGATGCATCTTTGCAACCCTCTGAACAGCCCCAACACTGTACAGATTTCCTTCTAAGTTCTTGGCATTTTAAGGCAGGAGCTGCTCTCCAGCACCTTAGTCTGACTTCCTCAGAAGATCTCAGCCTTCAGATTTCATTTCATAGCAATACTTTATGCCTGTTTGTAGGTGGCCAGTGTCTGCTTGATTTGTGAGCACCCCTGAACCGCTCACAAATTCAATCAACCACCCTTGCTGGAATTACTCCCACGGCTGCACCAAATCCGAGGGAGGTTGCAAGGAATGACCAGTCACAAAAAGCTGACCTTCAGCATCAATAACTGGTGTTGCTAAAGCTGATCCCTCAGACATCAGTACAACTGACTGCTGCTCCCTGTGAGATGCATTGATGCCAAGCGCACCTTGAGTGTGTATCAGCGGTAAGTTACTGCAGGTACCTCTCAGTTTCTTCCATCAAAAACCAATCACTCTACTCCCTTCCCCATGGCAACCAGGATTTAGTAATCACCTCATCATCCATTCCAAATTGAGGCTGTAATACATGTTCCCAAAGACTGAAAGCTCCAGTCTTTATTAAACTGCAACTATTTGTTACTGGCTCAGACAAAGTATCTTCCAGGCTACATGTGGATAAATGTTCCCTTCTCCGGTTTGAAGTATAGCGGGATGGGAAGGGCAGAGAAAGTAAATATTTAAACAGCCTGCTGAAGGAAAGCCATGCTTTGAGATGCAGGAAGCCAAATGCTCCACAGGTGAAACTTCCAACAAAAAAAGCAAACAAAGAATCAGGAATGAAACATTACATTTTGCCCACAGGGGAGCCTTCTCTCGTATCTTTTTTTCTGGCTTTTGCAGACAACTTGACAGCCTGAATTATCAAAGCATTTGTGCTACACAGAAGGTATTCTCATTTGGGGCTGATGCAGCAGAAGACATCTAGGATGGAAATAGAGCTCACCATTTGTTCTTTTGCTGTCAGCTCTGGTTACAAGAAATGAGCTACTACAACTTCCAGCCTGGCCAGAAACAAAACTGATGGTGGATCTCTCACTTGCAAATATGCTGCCAAGGAGTCTGAAAATACAGAGCTAAGACTCTCAAGACATGACCAAGGGCACTGAGCACTCAGTGTTTTTTTCTCCAGAACCATTTGCTGCACAGGAGTTTTCCAACTGCAGATTCTGGCCCAATAAAAAACCTGAGCACTAAATTTTACTTAAAAACCATAAAAAGCCAAAGAAATTATATAAATTCAAAATTGAATGATCAAAGTTTAGGGTTGTTTTTCTAAGTATTTGTAAGGTAAAAATGATGCTAATTAGATGGCATGATGAAAATAGGGGAAAATGAAGGGCAGGCTTTCTGGGCTAATATCCAAAATCAGGGGGGAAAACTCTATGGAGTGGGAAGGAAGGAATTCTGCTGGATCATAAGACATGTGCAGTGCTTGAAATAAATTTAAAATGCCTCCGATAAGAAACTACTCATGTAAATATACTTCTTGGTGGCACCATCTACTGAGTATCACAGAAACAGCTGAGACATGGAGGAACTGAAATCACAGCCATTTACTATGTCCAGCAGATATGAGAGAGTGCAGAACAGGGTGGGGCTGTGACATGGGACTGTCAGGGCATAGGATGTGCAAAAGTATCTGCAAAATCCAGAAGAGCTACTGGCTCCATCTCACAGAGTGGTCCTTATGAGGTGAGAGACTCTCTTCCACAGGTTCTTTCTTTCCATTGTCTTCAAAGGGAACAGCGAAGTAAGATATCTCTGTTGTCATTCTGGTGAGAACACATGAACCTCACACTAGCTTTCAACTTACATGAACACTTCTTCTATCTTTCATCCAAGAAACATAAACCTATGAGAACATCCAACAGAAACTTTAAGTAAGTGTTTTTGAACTTTCTCTCTTTCAATCCACACAGGGGACACGGTGTGGAGTCAACTCAGGTTTGAATTAAAGCTTGCAGTAATCACAACGCCTTTGTAAAAGCCTCCCTGCTGGACTCGCCCTCAGCTTGGTAACTCATCTTTGGCAGCTCACCTTTGACATACATGAAAGCACCCAGCCTCTCTACCATGTCATGGAGTTGTCCTCCCATGCTTTACTGCCCCACACCCCCAAGGTCAGCATGGATTTCCAATAAAACTCCTCCTCCCAAGCCCAAATCTCCCAGACATTCATAAAGTTTGCCTCTGCTCTTTTATAAAGCATTTTCCTTCCATAGGGGCAGATCTCACAGCATTCTCATAAAGAAGGCCTGTCCTTAATCTTTTCCTTCCAGGTTTCATAGATGATATAAAGATTTCCCAAAAAAATCACATCTTATTCTTAAAGAATTACATGCTGTGCCTGTCAGTGGATAAGATAAAGTCATAAGCAATTGTAAAAAGAAGATGCCAATTCAGTGTTGTCCTCTGTTAAATTGCTTAACACTAATCCAAGTTTTCCACAAGACTGCTTTCAGGTATATGCCTGGAACATTTGATATCTCCACTATCACAGATTCTGTGGGTCTTGAAGAAGGAATACACTTCTCCATTATATAGTTAGCCCAGAGATCCTTAAGATGATATGAAATGATTAGGAAGTCAAGCATTTTCTGTGGTCTGCTGCTGTAATGTGATACCTCATCAGACCTACTGAGAGATTATTAGTACTTTTATGACCCAGGTTTCAATAAGAGTCAGGCATGTCACTGAGCCCTAGAGACACTATAGTGACCTAAGAGTGAATTGTGGGATATCTGAAATGGTGGTTTGTTGTATTTTCTCTTGTTCCAGCTCTGTAGGAAAGAGCCCAGGAATCCCAGCTCATGCCTGAATTGCATCATTCCACAAGCAACCCCATTTAAAGAGTAATGACAAATTAGAAACCAACTTCAAAAGAACTCAGCATTAAAATTATTGAGTCCATAAAGATCATTCAATTTAGTTCCCTTCCTTCTATAGAATATATATTAGATACAGGCAAATTGAAAGGTTTATTTTTTTTATAATTAAGCTTTGAAACCTAGTTGATGCCTCAGCAAAATCATTGCCCTGCATCCCATGCCTGCTTACATCAAGAATTCAACACCACGTCTCAAGGACAAAAAAACGGGATTTCCACACGGATTTGTGATGTAACAGGATGCAAGTTGTTAACTGTCTTTATGATGACCTGGCGAGATACTGGAATCTTCATTCCATATAAGTGGAACTTAAATTATTTATAGATAAGCTACTTCAATTACCAATTTTTGTGAGGCATGAGGGAATTCTAGGTTTCACCACATTTCCCAGCTGGAGATAAAAACTATCTGGAAAGGATTTTCTGATGACTTCATGGTGATTTTGAACTGTAGTTTCTTCCCTGTGCACCAGCTTGGTGTCTCTCACAGGTCAGACATATGGATCTTGTTACTTACATCAACTTCCATTTTTGTGAGAAGGGCCTTATCTCTGCTGAGACCCAGACTCCTCTGATACCTGAGCTTTTACAGCAAACAGCAAAACTGGATTTTTATGACCTTTAAACTTGAAGAATATTTTTTTAAAGAAGCACGTAGCAGTGATTCTATTTTTGTTCCAGCCATTAATGATGACTATGTTTTGAGATGTTTTATTTCTATTTTTAAGACCATCAGATGGAAAATACTTGAGATGATTTGTGTATCTGCTGCGGTGATATTTTGGTACTTTATCTTAAGATAAATAGGTAGAGTCAAACTGAACTCCACAGAGTAAAAAAAAACAGCTTGTGAAAACACTGGCCAAGGAGGCTGTTTATCAGTTGCTGCAGAAGCACAACTGAACATGGTTTAGTGATATACACTTTATAATACCAATCGATAAACTAATTGAAATATTTAAGGCATTCCTTTCATGTTTTTCTTTCCATTAGACATGAATATTAGACATTAAACACATTCTTCCAAAACGCTTGAGAGTTTCATCTTTTTTTAAAAGGATACAAAGCCCTTATCCCTCTCCTGTGTTATTTCAGCCCCTTTGTATATCTCAGCGTTTTTAGACCATAGTCCATTTAGAAGCCATTAGTCACCTCTTGGTGTATTTGGGAGTCTGATAGCTTTGAAAATCTGATCCTTGTGAGCAGAAAGTGTTTGGTCATATTGAGTGCATGCAACACCAGATCACTTGGCAGCACAAATACAGAGTGACACAGGTACATGGACACTATTGCCTGTCCCTGCTGTTGAACCAGTGCAGCACTCGATACCATGACAATTCTAACTAAAGTAAGAGTTAGGCAGACTGGTCCCCAAGGTAGCAAAATACTCAACCTGGGTGCCTGTCTCTCCAGGACCATCCTCCACAAGCAGGCAGGATGTTTGTGGAGGGCTTCTTTAGGACAGGACTTTCTCTCCTAAGTCAGCTCCTGGCCAGGAAAAGCACTAAGCCATTGTCCACTCACCACAATGTTTGTTCCCCTTCAGCCTCTGAGTGCTGTATTAAGGTTGCACCTCACAGCAGCAGGAAGTCTCCTCTGAAAGTGGCTCTGCAAGTCTCCCTTTCCCAGTAAAACCTGGTAATGGTGTGAGATGCCAAATCCCCACACCAGAGGTGGCTGTATGTGCTGCTCATTCCCTGTCTGCAGGGGACATGACAAGTGTGAGAGACAACAAATTGACTAATAGACAAATAGGGTGCTCTGGAAGCTTTGCCTGTCTGGGATTCTTCAGCTCCATCTCTATCTTCTGCCTTCTCAACCTTCTTCACCAACAAGGTGTTTTTCCACCATCAGCAACCTATCATAGCAATGAGAGAGAGTCTGGCTTCCCAGCTGATTATTATTTGCCTTCCAGGCAGACAGGGAGTTTGCTCTGGGATCTGGGTCAGTAGTGGTGTTGTTCTCCCTTGCTATTTGACAAACCTCCTGCCTGCTATGGACAGACAATTCTTGTCCATCACCAGCATGTCTTCAAACATCTCCTGAGCAACAGGGGAAGAGCAATGAGATGTGATTTCAGCCAGCTGGAAACAAGGCAGAGAGCTTCCTCTTCAGAGCTTCAGCTCCAGATGTACAAAACACTTGGACAGCAGGAGCCAGTTGCTGTCTGAAGGATGAGAGAACCCAGAGAGACACAAATCGGTGGCTGGTGAAACTTTTTTTCTTGCTTTTCTTCTGGATCATCCCTGTCCTTTCTGCCATTTCCCTTTGTGATACTCATCCCTCAGGTCAGCAGGTCTTTGCTCGTCCCTTTTTTTCACTTTTTCTACCATCACCTTTTCAGAGATGCAACGGGAACGACAGCAGTGGAACAATTTAAGGGTTTGAAGTCTGCTGTCAGAAACGAGATACCAATACACACTACTAGGTACCAATGAGTCTCACCCATGGCAGTCCCCAAATCTAGGCTCCTGCATCACTTTGTCCTGCTGAAATATTTATGCTTTCCAAAAAAAAGTCACCCCTGATGTCTCTCCAAAGCCTCAGCTTTGCCCGCAGCCGGATGAGATTTCCCAGCTGGGCACTAGGTGGCAAAACATCCCGAGAAAGGGAATTTCCCACCTCGGCTCCTTCGGAAGGGGCCGTGGGAGCTTTGGAGGGTGTTTCAAACGCAGTTGAATATGCAGAAATCGCAAATCTAAACGCACAGAGCCCAACGGAGAAAGGAGCTGATTTATATTCCTGTCCTACCTTCGGGCAGAAGCATTTGCGTACGAGCGTCTGAAGCTGTTTCCTTTGCCGCCGCTCTCCCGCTGACAGGTTGTGACCAGAGAGCTTCAAATATGCAAACACCGGCCCCAGTGAGAACAGAGCCATATCCATTCCCAGGGATACGGCGGCTCCTTGAGACGGGCACGGGTCAAGGGAATGTGCTACACGTGGCTCGTGGATGTCTGCAAGCCCTCGGCACGGACAGCACTGTGTCCTCTCCCTTCAGCAGCTCCAAAATGAAGACTCGACCATGTCATAGAATCATGGAACAGTTTGGGAAGTAAAAGAACTTAAATATCCTAGTTGCAACCACCCTGCCAATGGCAGAGGTGCCACCCACTAAACCAGTTTGCTCAGGGTCTCATCCAACCTGGCCTTGAACATTTACATGGATGGGGCATCCACAGCCTCTCTGGGCAACCTCTATCTCTGCCAACCATTTATATGTATAGTTATATAGTATTCACCACTTTAGCCAGTTGCAGGGTCCAGAGCAGGTAACTGAAAGCTACTTGACCTAAAAAAGAGCCTGGTCCTCAGCCTTTTGCCTTCATGATTCCCCACTGGAAAGAGCCATCTTTTTATTCCACAGTAATCAGTCGCTTGATGGGACTCAGGGACCGAACAGCCCCAGCTGCAAAGTGGTGTCAGTCATTTCTGCCTTCCCTGCCAAAAGCTCTGCTTCCCCAGCTATAAAACATCACACACCAGACTTTGCTGGGAGGTGGGAGCTGGAATGAATCCACAGACACTTGACCTCACAAGCTGCTTTTTCCTCCTCTTGTGGCTCTCAGGATGTGAACTCTCACGCAGACCTCTCCTGACTCTGCACTTACACAGGCCCTTTGCTCAAAGGCCCTGCAGCAACTTAAAGTGCAGACTTTGCAGATCATAGAGATAATGCTGCCAAAGTGAGTGACACCAGGCAGGGCCCAGCTCTCCAGCCCTGGATGTTCAGCACTGCTGGCAGCATCTATGGGCAGAGACATCCCTGCTGCAGGGAAGCTGACCTGGACAAAACAGCTACTGAGACCCCCAGCAAGGAGGAGATGGGGGCACGTGCTGCCTGTAGCTCTATCAGAGCAGAAGTCATGAGAAAGCACCCTCAGCCTGCACCACATGAGTCTGGTGGAGCAGTTAAATCCTGTGTGCAGGTACCGGAAAAGGATGTTATGCCAACTCCACAGCCTGGCAAACAGAGGGGAAAATGTGTTAAAAGCTATGACTCTCTGAGCATGTTCTCTGTCTGGAATCTGCCTGCAAAACAACTCAAATTTCTCAAAGGGATTCATTATTCAAAACTATTTGCTGAATAATTTCTGCAAGTAATTGCAGGTCTGAAGCTTGTCTGCAAACAATTCATCATGAGCATCTGGGCAGGCAGCTATAACCATGCTTGGGCTCTGGTCTGAGCTCCCAGGCTGTGGGTGGATAACCCCAGAGCTGGGTGGGAAGGGTAAACAAACTTGTTTATAAAATCAGGGTCTTAAAAAAAAAAAAAAGGAAATTGTATCAGCTTAAAATAAGCTGTTTTCACCATGTTTTCTAGATATAACTGGCTGGGCATTGAGGACCAACCCTGGGTTGCCACATCCCTGCATATGGTGTGTGGCTCTGTCTTCCAGCTGCAGTCATGTACCCAAGGGAGCAGCCAAACTGGTCCTCAGGCTGGGAAAGGAGAGGAGCAAGAGATGGTGAAAGAGGAGCTGCCTCCATCCTTGCAGGGCCCTTAACATCACTGGGAAGAGCTGTCTGCTGGAGGAGTGTGTTACAGAACCACTGTTCCTAGAAAATGAGACCAAGCAAAACTAACAATTCACATACACATTTGGAGAAGGAGCAGAGACTGACTGGAAGCATTTCCACTGTTCAGGGCCCAGAAAGTCCACAGTAGCACTGGGCTGGGTACCAAACTCATCATTCAAGCTATGTTTCCTGCTGAAATAATGAAATAAAAGATGTTCAATTAACTGGCAAAGAAAGATGCAAAGAGAAATATTGCTTGCAGAGAGCTGGCATAGTGCCCATGGAGTTATAATAAGAATATTTTATTTGTCCAGGCTTTAGATAACCTATTTCTATTCTCTTTCTTGCTGCCTCTGGTTTATTGGAATAACTTTTCCTTTCCAGCATCTCTAAAGTCCTCTCCCAATTCCAACAGCTAAAATTTATTTCAAATGCTGCTCGACTAAACACAGTTCTAAGAGCTGGTATTAGAGATCAGAGTATCTGACACACTCAAACTGCACAGACTGTGTATTTGAGGCTGTTGTACTTTTCAAAAAGTGCCTATGTGGGAGCAGGAAGGAGATGAGAGGCTAACCTACTTCAGCCCTTAAAATAGGCAGAGCAGGCAAAGTTAGAACAGGAATTGAAAAAGAAAAAAATATCCACCATAGGAAAAAAAAATTATTTGGCAGGAAAAAGCCTGGTTCACACTGCAGTTTCCTAAATCAAAATAAAACTCAGGGAGTTGCCAATAGGACTGGACAGATGTCAAGTCACCATCAACCTGCCCAGTAAGTTATTAAAATCCAGAGACTATTGCATGCAGAAAATCTTGTGTGCAGTGCCCTGGAGCAAATGCAAGGCACGTACCACACATCCCTGAAAAGCACAATAGGAAAGGATCCAATGGCAGCACACTAACCTATCAAATAGACATGATTTAGATTAAGGATAACTAGCATAAACTAAAACCTCTGAACAAGGTATCCAGCAAAATGAGATTTTTAATGAGTGACTCCCTCCCTGCAGGCGCCGCAGCAGTAACTGAACTGTTTGCTTAACTTGCCATGTAACCACAGCCTGGGGTCAGAAAGAACTGAACCCATTTAATTGTTGCAGCCATTAACTTAAAACATGTTCTCTGTAATTCCCTGTATCTGTTTGGCCCAAGAGTGCTTCTGAAACCTTAGAAACAAGTTGTAAGCTCAGGAAAACTGGAGGCATCAAGCAGATAAGTGACTCACTGGAGATCAGAGCATGTCCCATTTCCAGAATTAAGAATGGAAAACCTTTCTCTGTATCCCGGCTGTATTCCTGGTGTTTTCTGATCTTTGGAAAGATCATGCAATGGCAGCTCCACCACACTTACACACAGGAATTTGTTTGTATAAAACTGCTATTGAGGCAGCCCAGAAACGTGACCTGTCAATTCTGCTTCCTTCTTCCTTCATTCTGAATTCTTAATTTTTTTTTCTTCTCATCTTAAATCTTTTATTCATAAACTTCTTTTATTGTTCCTTTCTTCTGTTTTATTCTTGAACTTCTCATTTTCAAGAATTTCTCTTTATTTGCAGAGAACTTCACTGAAGAAAAACAGGAGATGCATAAGAGAAAGGGAGCCTTTAAAATCACCTGCCAGTTAATGCCTTCACTGCTGGTGGTTGCCACCCTCCTGGCCTGACAGCAGCCAGGAAAACAAGGGTGGATGACTGTGTAAATGTGCAAATGTGAGCTTGGGATTTTGCTCTGTAAAGTGATGACAGAGTGAGAAGGAAAACACAGGATGTGAGTGGAGTGTGGAAGATGTTTCCTTTCTGACAGCCCTGTTCTGGGAGCCCAGTGAAGCCCCAGTTCTCACCAGTGGAAGTCTGGTGCAGGTGCAAAAAAGCAATCAAGTAACCAAAAATACAATGAGACAGCCTTTTCCTGCCATTTCTTGACCTCATCCTTTCTCAAACCAAACACTGCTGTTCTTTCAGGAGGGGGGAAAAATCCCCCGTTGCTTTTGACCAAACAAGAAAAGAAGAAAAACAAATCCCAATCCAGCTCCTGCTATCTGTGGGTGACTGTCTAAACAGGGCTGAGGAGAAGGATGTCTCAGCCCCACGCTGTCAAGCCTTGCAGCTGTGAGCAGTGAGCTGCAGCAGCACAATGGCCTCAGAAATGCCTTGCCAGTGTCAGGCAGATCAAGCCAAACACGTTTAGTTTGCCCATTTTCACTTGGAAGGCACCAAATGAGATCCTGGAGGCAAATACATAACTCCCAGAAAGAATGATTGAGGTTGGAAAAGACCCCCAATGTCACTGAGTCCAACCTTTGATTCAAGAAGATCAGAGAAAACCCAGGGTGCCTCCAATGCTTTGCCCACATGTTGGTCTTTCACCAGCATGTTAACTCCATCCTCTGGATTTGGAAAAATTCCTCCTGCCATTGCTCTCCACTCCTAGTTCAACAGAGGTCTATAGAAAGGCCAAGAAAGGACCCTACAGAATGACTTTGTTTATGGGCATCCAAGTGGCATCACAATCTCCCTAGTGTGGGAACACGCTTGTCCAAAGCAAACACCAGCAAAAAAACACTGCAGGAATAACGAAAATATCAAGCTCAGAGGTAAGAACAAGGCAGCCAATTGCTATGTGTTCTCACAGTAAATGGCATCACTGCAAGGAGCAAGTCGGAATATTTTAGCCAAAATGTTCCAGCAAAGAATCTGTTTCTGGCAACTAAGCTGTATTGGAAATTTCCTTCCAATCAGCACAGCCAGAAAAAAAGCAGCTAACACTGACAGCAGCAACATAATCAATACTGAAAGCTTTTTCCCGTATATTGGAGGAAAAAACAAAGAAAGTGAGAAAAAATGAACCCAACCTACCATACCCACCTCCCCAAAAACACTTGTCCCTAGTTGTCTTTTTAGCCTAAACTAACAGGAGCTAGATTTTCACTGGCATCTCAATTCCAAAGGCAAACTTTGCAAGCAGGCTGTTTTCCTATTGAAAATAAAACGAGAAGCAACTCCCAAACCTGCAGACTTTTCAAAAGCCAGGAACTGCGTCCAAGCACACTGACCTTTTGCTAAGCTCTAAAAAATGTAATAAATGCAAAGTGCAACAGCAACTGGAATCTGCCCTGACATCTTGAATTCACATTCTCACTTGCTGATCGAAGATGCTTTGCATCTTCTTTTGCACAGGTTGGCTCCCAAAAATCATGCTGGAGCCTGGAGCCATGGCTGTGCTGGGGGCCTGGTCCCAACCTGGCCCAAATTTGGCACATGAAGGGACCTTCACTACAGAGCAGCTTCATCCTGCTGATGCTCTGCTCTGCTTCATCCTGCTCTGCCTCTACCTGGTGCTGTGCAGTGGAAGAGAAACACGGGTTGTCCTGATCTCACAAAGGGCTTTTGTTTTCAGGCTGGCTCCCAGCACCCTTACTTTCCCCGGGAAAATCTGTGGGTATGATGCAAAATAAGTTTGAGAATTGCCTCAGTTCAGGATATCTGTGAGTTTTACTGCCCACCACACACTGTACCCTTCCTCCTGTTGCAGTTGGCAGGTCTTCAAAGGAAATCTGATGCTATTTTGAGAATCTAACAAATTCAGAAAGCTCAGACTTGAGGCGTCTAAACGAGAAGAGGGAAACCCAACATGATCCTAATTCCATCATTTTGAATCACAGATTAACTCCCAGTCCCACTGACCAGGGACTTGCTATAACCCCTGGATGTGCACAATGAAAACTGGCCAGGGCACATGTAGCCGTGTCTGGGTTCATTCTTTGGCTGCTAAGGATACCTGGAACAGGAAAAAAGCAAGCAAGACTGGGGAATCTTCAGCCAAAGGGATGTCCAGAGGCACTGGTAGAGCCTGACTGTCCCACATCCACAGCATCCTGGTGGTTGCACAGCTGAAATATCACCAGGACACAGCAGCGTTTTGCTTATGAGAACTGAAGAACAAAACTGGGTTAATAGGGAGGAGTGACTATCCTAGAAATGACAATCCATTGCAATGTACTAACTGTAATCACAAAAGTTATCTTCTGCTTACAGAAAACAGAAGGCCATTACTTGAATGTATTTCACCCCACCAAAAATGTATGTGTTTAAACATTTCAAATGTGTTCACCTGCCCAATATTGTGGATTAATTCTAACACCTGATTTTACACACACATACATTCACACGATATACAAGACACAAGTGAAGATAACCAAGAAACATAAATCTAGGTCATCCTGACCTGATGCAAGAACCTTTATCCAGAAGTCCTGCACACCCTGTGTCATGACGAGGTGGGTTCCCACTGTGCACAGAAACACCCAGCACTTAGGAGAGGCTTATATATGCTCAGTTCACTGATTTCCTGTTAGCTAAAGGTCACCAAAGGCATGGTAAAAAGCTTTATACTCTCAGCATGATCACTCTAGGTGACAAATACTTCTGATTTACCCAAGACACAAAACATACAGAGTCAGAAATCAATAAGGCACGCAAAGGTTGAGAGAGGAAAAACTGGAGACAGAAAGAGATGCCAAATAACATGTGAAAGGTCACTGGCACCATCTTTTCTGTACTTCCACCCCCTGTGGATGTTGCCCTGCTTGCAGAGACTGACAGCTGGTGAAGCTGCAAGCTTCCTCTCCCAGCACAGGCAAGCAGCATCTTAGGCCACTGCTTGTTTAAGTCTGCTCCAAACAACTGTGTGGTCTAAGTCTACAACTCCCACCATGAAGACACATCTATTTCAGACAATCTGCCCCCATATGGTGTATTAGGACCCCTAGGATTTTGCCTGCTGCATTCTGATAAGCTTTCACCATTTAATTATTCATTTATTTCTTTTCTCCTCTACTTTGGCCCCTGCAGACAGAGGTCTCCATGCTGCAGCAGATGTCACCTCGTTCATCAGCTCATCTCAGCATTTACCCACTCCATAGCATCCCCATTTTGTTTGTAGATGCCCTCCACATGCCCCACCCCACCTTTCCTTCAGAAACACATCCCCAGCCCTGCTCCTTTCCCTGCTGACCACTCTTTTGGCCACCACTGCCTCTTTGACACCTCTTCTTGGCTCTTCTCTGTCCCATGCACTCCTCCCATGTTTTCCACAGAGACTTGTGCAGGGTCCAAACAAAACAAGAGTCAATCCCAATGGCATTTTCTTCCCTGCATTTTGAATTCCTGCAATGACAGAGAAATAAACACTGAAACTGCAGCTTCTCTGCCCCAAAATGTGACTTTGCCAAAGCTATGTGTGATCCATCTGCCTGGGGGAAAAAACATGGGATTTGTGAAGGCACCACCTGGTGGGTCAGAAAAAGTCTCCCTCATTTGTTTAACATATGGTTTGGGCAAGGCTTGGAGTATTTTGATACTGGCACAGTCTGAGAATGAGAATCTGAGAAAAAATCACAAACCCCTTCATTAGGTGAAAAGTACCAGCCCTGCTAATGTTCACTGGCATCTTCACTCGCATCTTCACTCCTCTGCTCAAGGATGCCCAGCATTTCCCAAGATAAAGAAAGACATTTTGTTCAGAGTGATGGTACGCTTGTGCCTCCCCTGCATCCCAAGCTGCCTGGAAGCCAGCCAGGGACAGAACAGGATGGTGAGCTGTGACCTCTGCATTTCTGTAGCAGAGTTTTTCCCATGGATCAGTACAAGCCCCTGAGCTCTCCAAAGTGTACACACTTTTTGAACCAATACAGTTTTCATGTCAACAGCTTCCATACCAACCCCGTGGTAAGAAATGTCAGACTGAGGTAGTTCTGCATAGCTTTCACTGCTAATTCATGCAGTCTGTATCCCAACACTCCCAGCCAGGTCAGTGCTCCTCCTGGAGACCTCCAAACCTCCTGCAGACTCAGCTCACATCCAGGAGCCCTCCAGAAAACAGGTGTCTACTCCTCCTCCTTTATGGAGGACAAATAGAAGACAGTTTGAATTACTCACCAGAGAGCTCACAGTGAACAATTAACATCCCTGATAATTAAATACATGCTCCTCGGCCCTGCCTTGTGTTTTGAGAATAAGAACATGGTCCGTTGCATGAGTCTCTGGGTTTGTAACCACTGCATTCACACCAGACCCTGCAAGGGAAAGTCCTGCTGCCCTGCATCCCACCACACCCTAGGGGTCACCATCTCTTTCCAAATACAGATCCAAACCTCACAGCCCAGATGGCAAGGACACCAACATCTGAAAAGCCAGAAGTAAGAAGCAAGTCTTAAGGTATAAATGGTGAGCAAAGACTCCTGAACAGCCCCATTTACTTACCCCACTTCTCCCCCGGGGGAGTCTGCTAAAATTACTGCACCATTCTCCATTAGCACCTATGGTGTGGCTCTTGGGGATGTCCTGTGCAGGACTAAAAGTTGGACTCAATGATCCTTGTGATGTTCCCTTTCAACCCCGGATATTCTATGATTCTATACAATATTTTTTAAATCATCCTCTTCTGCGAGGTTTTCCAGAGCCTTTGGNCCGCTCCCATGCCAGCATGGGGCTCTCCAGCACTCCTTCTGTCCCAGCACAGAGCCCTCCGGCATCATTCTCGTCCCAGGGAGGATGCAGAATCCCTCCCATCCCAGCACGGGGCTCTCCCGCATCACTCCCGTCTGGGCACGTTGCTCTCCTGCTTCACTCCCGTCCCAGCACGGGGCTCTCCAACATCGCTCTCAACTCAGCCCAGGGCTCTCCCACATCGCTCCCCAGCATGCCATGGCACTCTCCCACAGCTTCCAGGCCAAATGCTACCGAGCTCCCAGCTCCTGCAGGGACAAACCTCAGCCTGCACAGTCTGAGCTACATCCACTATTTGACTGAATCAAGGATAGAGGAGAAGAGCTGCATTATGCCAGCTCCAGACCCTGCACTGCTCACCCTCCCCCATCTCTTCTCCAAACGCCCAGGTACCACTGGCTTTATTAAATTCTGCTTTATTTTT